>APFE031326397.1:15672-123423 GCA_000404065.3 Pinus taeda | reverse complement strand
TCTCTCTATCTCCCCCCATCACTCTCTCACTCTCTCTTTCTCTTTCTCTCTCTCTCTCTCCACCCTCCACCTTTTTCACTATCTCCCCCCTGCCCCGCTCTTCCCTTCAATTTGCTTGATATCATCACTTGGATCCTTATTTAGGATAGATCTATGTTGGTTCTTACCAATATTTTTATTATATAGATCTTCACATCTTTAAATTACAAAAGTATTCTCTTTTTTAATTTTATTTAAAACCTTAATTTATTTTATATGGAATAATTTTAGTTGTCAAGAGGATTAGAGGGTTTATACTATATCTCAAATAATATACAAAACCTTTTCTATTAGGCTTCAAATAATTTTTTATAAATTAAATTAAAATATTTTTATTGTGAAATAAGTTACAGTTTTTTGGAATGTGGTATTGATAAGGCATGATATTGGCTCATGGTATTGTAACAAATCCTATTTACAAGTTAATAATATCCATGGTAAAGTGGCAGAGAATATTGATGGTTAAGAATCTTGCCATATCCTTATAAAATATTTAGATTGTGAAATAAGATATGATTTGTTGGCATGTGGTATTGATAAGCCATGGTATTAGCCCATGCTATTGTAACAATGCCTATTCACAAGTTCATAATATCAATGACAAAGTAGGGGTGAATATCCATGATTAAGGATCATGTCATATTATTATAAAATATTTTGATTTTGAAATAAGTTATGATTTTTAGGCATGTGATATTGAGAAGCCATGGTATTGGCCCTTGGTATTGTAACAAAGTCTATTTCCAAGTTAATAATATCCATGGTAAAGTGGGAATGAATATCCATGGTTAAGAATATTTTCATATTGTGAAATATTTTGGTTGTGAAATAAGTTGTTGTTTTAGAGCATGTGGTATTGATAAGCCATGGTATTGGCCCATGGTATTATAGCAAAACGTTTTTTCTACAAGTTAATAATATACATTGTAAAGTGGGGCGTGAATATCCATGGTTAAGAATCTTGTCATATTTTTATAAAATATTTTTGTTTTGAAATAAGTTATGGCTTTTCGGCTTAAGGTATTGATAAGCCATGGTTTTGGCTCATGGCATTGTAACAAAACATATTCACAAGCTAATAACAAAATCAAAATATAACAAATTGAATTTTATTATTTTTATTATTAATTGAGCCAACATTTAGATTTTTGCACTCCTCCCCATACTTTTGACTTTTATTATTATTATTACTATTATTCTTTAACTAAGCCAATATTTAGAATTGTTTACATACTTACATTACACCTACACGTCTATCCTATATTCTATAAATATTTTATTTATTGCTTCTTATGGAGGGAAATTTTAACATTTTTGAGAAAATTTAGCCTTAATTTTGATGTAACAAGTCCCTCCTAATTCCAATTTTAATTTGCTTTCTAAACAAGTAGTATATTTTCACTTTTCATAGGGTGGAGGGAAAACTAGTAGATATTTTCACTTTTCACAAGGCGGGAGGGAAAACGAGATTGAAGAGAGTTGTAAATTAAATTTTCATTTTTCATAAGGCAGAGGGAGGGAAAACTACTAGAATATTTTCACTTTTCATAAGGCCGGAAGGGAAAATGAGATCGAAGAGAGTTGCGAATTAAATTTTCACTTTTCATAAGGTGGAGTGAGGGAAAACTAGTAGCATATTTTCACTTTTCGCAGGGTGAGAGGGAAAATGAGATTGAAGAGAGTTGTGAATTAAGGTTTTATGAGTAGCAGAACACCCCACTTTTAGTCTTCTTCCACACAGGGAGTAGTTCACTAGTAGCATATTTTCACTTTTCACATGGCGGCAGGGAAAACAAGATTGAAGAGAGTTTTAAGTTAAGTTTTTACCTCTTCAAACCGTTAATGACACCCAGGTGTCTTTCATTTCTAACCTCGTTGCATTTCCACCCCACTTTTAGTCTTCTTTGACACGAGGAATCGTTCAAAATTCACTATTTTTTTTATCCTTTCTTTTAAGTTTAAGAGTAGAATATTTTCACTTTTCACAGGATAGGAGGGAAAATGAGCAAACATAGGTAAAAGCATATGTATTTTTCCTTCTTTTATGGTTTGTGTCAATAGAGTTGATTTTATTGGGTGTACACTGTATGCATCTCAAAATATCTCTTTAGGAAATCCTATTTTCATTCTTTCCAAGAAAAACTCTCTAGGGAACCCCAATGGATGTTTCCCCACATTCATGGATGACATCCCTAGTAAACCCATTCTCATTGACTAGTGCACCTCACCCAAGGGATTTTAAGTAGGACACCTACTACCACAGAACTAGCCAAATACCTAGTAACATTCATGACATTTGGTTGGGCTAACGCATTGGGATCAATAAATCATAATCAAATACAATATTTTCCATATTAACATATTGATCCTATTAAAGATTTTGTTAGACTAACCATAACAATTTAAGCATGTTCCTATTTTTGTTTTGGTTTTTAATTCCTTCTTGGTGTGGTGAAAACTTTATATGAATGCATAGATGTTTATTTTTGTCAGACTATATGTTGAAAAGTAGATACTCTCTTACATTCTACCTTGTTTATTATGTATTGATGGAGTTCAGTTTCATTAGTTGCAACCAAAGAACCGTGTTCGGTATGTATACAAGGATTCTTGTATCACTATTTATAAACTGAACATTGTCCTTAAACAAGCAAAGCGGATCATTAATGTTACATGTTTCTATATCATGGAACTTCCAATCCTAATAAATGAGGTGAAATTTATGTTTTTCTAGAATCCAAATCTCAAGTTTTGTTAATTCACTCATATATGGTCCTGGAAAATCGAAGTGAAATTTAATTATTTTCAAATCTTAAGTTCTATGAATTCACACATATTTGGTACTGGAATCATTTGATCAAACAGGAAGAATTTATTTTAGTTTCATTCAAATTTTCCAAAAATAATACTAAATTTCTCCCTAACTAAAATTCTCCCTGAAATGACTTTGGGATTGAAAATTTTGTAAATATTTTTAGGGAAACAACCGAAAACACTTTTTTCATATTATAGTTTTATAACACCAAGTACCAAAACAGGCCTCTATTTTCTACTACAAATGTCTGATAGAGTCTTCCTAGAAACTGATTAGAAAATTAGGTAGATGCACTCGACGGACTACATAATTTCTAATGAATAATCACTTAACATAAATGATATATTAGGTTGCATAAATATATAAATTATAAGCATGAAATGAAGAAGAAATCTCAATGAGATTGAAATATTCTTAATTGAGTTGAATGAGGCCAGGAATAACTTTGACTAGAGGGTGTTCAAAATGGCATATTTTTGTTCTAGTTGGATAGATTTAGAACTAAAAATCAGCAGTTTTCTTGCTTGCATAACTTGGAAAGATTTTTGTATATAAAGTCTCAACCTTACTCACTAATATGATTTATGCATTTCAATGTTAAGATATGTTGTGATACCACTTGCTAGGAACCTAAACACAAATTATAGTTGTGAATTTTACTTGCAAAAGATATAAGTGAAAATATAGATTAATTGTTCCTTGTGTGGAACTTCCATGAAATTCTTCTACTGCTTGAATTAATAAATCTGAAACTAATTGTTGCATGAACAAAAAATTATCTCTACCAATTTGTAGTGGAGTAGAACAGAAATAAAATACAATCACACTATAGAAAAAAAACAAAAATTTCTAGGGAACCCAGCTAGGAAAACCCTTTGCTAGTTGTACAAATTTAAAATACTATCCATATTATACTTTGAGACACCTTCTTCGAGACCAAGTTTGTCAATGATTATTGCTTTCCATATTCATTTTCATAAGCATTAGGGTTTTTTTCCTTCAAATCAGAGCAGCTAGGAAGTGTCTCTTTGATTTCAGAAAGTAGATCAGGATCAAGTTCATCCAAGAATCCCCTAGAAGGTTCATCAATAGCTAGAAGAAAGGAATTTCTTTATTTTATTTCATCACATGCATCCATCATAATCATTGATCTGTCTTCATTTATTTCACTGTCATTTTCAATGTTAGATGCAAAAGGTAATTTATTATTATATAATCCTTAGGTAACCAACCTCGAACATATTGTTGGTTAATTTATGTTGTTTTAAGTTGATTGAGTTTGAGTTTTGTCATGAAACTACTAGAAGCGTACTAGAATGCATGAGTTGATTAACTTGATAACAATGTTATGGTTCGATCTAGTCCTTAAAGGAACTTATAGTTGATGGTCAAAATTTCACATTCCTTTCATTTTTTATCTTCACATATAACAAATATCTTTATGTTATAGCCTCTAGCTAGATATATACAATAACTACCACTCAGAAGTTGAATGCCATCATTTTGGAGCTTGAGCTTACTCAACTTACCGTTGTTTCAGTTGAAATTGCCATTAGATCTCATTATATCGTCTATTATAGAGCATGAATCCAATTTACCTTTGTTTCAGTTAAAAATGTAAATAGATCTTGCTATATCATCTTTTGTAAAGAATGAATCCAATTTCTCATAGTCCATTTGCTTGAGGTATAACAAAGCTACTTTAATTCATTAAAGTTATTTTTCATATTCGATTCGTTGATTATGATTCTGCAGGGCACATCTACAAAGGGGCATATTTAATGAAGTGTGGAAGGAGAGGGAAGCTTAAGTTATGTCCTTTCAAACTTTCTAAGGTATGTAATAAAATTTCTAAAAAATCCTCCATAGAATGTTGTGCTTTAACTTTTTCTTGTGATAATGGATTATTTATGTGATCTCCTCTCTCTTACACACAACTAGAGTCGAGACATACATGGTTATTTGAGATATATGGACAACAGATAGATTTACGCTAACAATTTATCTAGAAATTTACATTGTAGAAGATCAAGCATTTATAATTGAATATTTCATTGCCACTAAATTAGAGTTGAAGAGTTGGAATCCTATTTTTCAGGCATATACGTCACTTTTAAATCAATTTATTGCTAACTCTGTATAGACCTTCCATGGGAGGGAAAACACTGATCACTACAATTGCTTAATCTTTCTGCAGACCAAGTAAAGTTTCCAAATGTGTATAAATTAGTGGCTCCTTGGAGAATCCTAGGAGTGGCACTATTGTAGCAACATGAAATTCAGTGCATTGATAGTATATTGTTTATTCCATACAATACCTCAATAGTGTATGATCAAATTACAGCTGAGCCTATCATAATATTTTGACTTACCCTCTTTTAGAGTGAAACTAGAGTGCATCTCAAGCTTGCACATAAAAATTATATCATGCAAAGCTTACTTGGGACACGTTTTGTGGATCTAAGCGACAAGATACCTATTGCAATTCAAGAGGAAACAATACCACAAAGTGGGAAAGAGGTTTCACAGTTAACCTAGATTTCACATTATGGTTGGAGTCGATTTGTTAGTATGATGCTGGATACCCCAACTTCCTTTTTATGATTGAGTGAAAGATTGAATCGTTCAACATATTCCTCACTTAATTGTCATTCAGTGATGGGTTTTCTAAGAAGTGATGCACCCCTGTAAACTTTACTAGAGTTGTTCTTGAGTCTTCGGAGGTGGTTAGATTTTTGAAGCACACACATACAAGAAGAGCAGAAATAATATGCCCCACTAATTTGAAATTATCTACCATTGAATAGGGTGTTCCCATTCATAAACCCAAGGACACGCTTTACTTATTTCTAATGAACAAATTTTGGACTTTCCATGAATCGTGACACAATTCCAACCCCATAACTATAAATTTCCTATTTAAATCTATACCCAATAGATTAGAATCTGCACAAGCAGAACTCCATTCTTGTTTCGAAAGATCCGGCAATCGACTTGTACCATGCTATTTAATCTTTTCTGCATTTATTTGCATCCTTGGTTTATGACATAAAGATGCAACATGCTACCTTGCATTTTCTATACTAACACTCCTAAAAAATAATAAATTATGCCGAAATCTATCATTTCAAATGATCTATGTAGCTCACCTTTCAGTTTTTCAATTATCGAAGTTGTTACCTATATTGATGAGAACTTCTACAACCGATACCAGAGTGACAATATATGTTATAGTTTTATCCACATTTCTTTTAAGGTGTTCCTCCTTCATTAGAGTAGCAATACATTGTAGTTTCCATTTAGAGGAGAAGTGTACCCAATAGCAACCTTCTCTTGTGTGCATATGGGTTAAATGCACATTAGACTCTATCTGTTGTTTTGAAGGTGTTTCTCCTCCAACAATACTTCATCTTAGTTGATACTTTCAATATGCACCTTTAGTAGATGCATGCAGTCTTTGGATACATGTAGCTTTTAGTTTTCCTACGAGGCTGTAGCAGCAATGAAAGAATTGCATCAATTTTGGGCATATTTAGTATGCTTTTATAGTTTGAATTAGAGGATCACTTTCCTTAATTTAGGTGTTTTTCTTAGTTCTATTTTAGGCACAGATTTATGTTTAAGAAAAGTGCACAGTATATAAGGGTTCTATATTTTGAGTAGGGGACACAATTCTAGGTAGGAGGTACTCTATTCTAGGAAGCTTTTGCGAGGCAGGTTAGGTGCTTTATCTGAGAATCCCAAGGGGCACTCTTTTAACAATAAGAAATTCATTTATTTTGAGTTCTTCATTAGTGAATTCATAGTATATTGTTTATTCCATGCAATACCTCAATATTGTATGATCAAATTATAGCTAAGATTGTCATAATATTTTGACTTAACCTCTTTTAGAGGGAAACTAGAGAGTGTGTCAAGCTTGCACGTCACAATTGTATCGTGCAAAGTTTGCCTTGCATGAGTTTTATGGATCTAAGAAACCAGATACATGTTGGAATTCAAGAGGGAACAATACTACAAAGTGGGAAAGAGGTTTCATAGTTAACCTGCCTTTCAGACTATGGTTGGAGTCGGTTTGTTGGCAAGATGATGGATACCCCAACTTCTTTTTTATGACTAAGTGCAACATTCAATCCTTCGACATATTTGTCACTCAATTTTCATTGAGCGTTGGGTTTTCTTAGAAGTGCTTCACATCTATAATCTTTACCAGAGTTGTTATTGAGTCTTTGGATGTGGTTATCTTTTCAAAGCACACACGTACAAGAAGACGAGAAATAATATGCCCAACTAATTTCAAGTTATCTTCCTGTGAATAGGGTGTTCCCTTCCATAAACCTTATGACTCACTCTACTTCTTTCTACTGAACAAATTTGGGACTTTTCATGAATTGTGAGACAATTTCAACACCATAACTATCAATTTCTTGTTTAAAGTTATATCCACCAGATTAGAACCCACACAAGGTGAATTCCATTGCCATTTGAAAATAACCTGCAATCAACTTATACCATGTTGTTTAATATTTATGTATTTCTTCACATCCTTGGCCTGTGACATAAATATGCAACAAGTTACCTTGCATTTTCTATACTAATACTTCTAAACAATAATAAAGTATGTCCAAATCTGTCATTTCAAATGATCTATGCATCTCACCTTTTTATTTTTTAGTCATCGAAGTTGTTACCTATATTGATGAGATCATCGACAACTAAGGCCACAATGACAATATTTGTTAGAGTTTTATCTGTGTTGCACTAAAGGTGTTTTTCCTTCAGCAACACTATAATACATTGTAGTTTCCATTCAGCAGAGAAGTGTAACCAGTAGCAGCCTTGGTCTGTGTACAAATGGGTTGAATTCACAATAGACTTGATCTATTGTTTTGAAGGTGTTTCGCCTTCAATAATACTTCATCTCAACATATCCTTTCAATCTACACCTTCAACAAATGCATACAACCTTAGTGTACATTCCATAGATTCCAGTTTTGCTCTGAGGGTATAGAAACAATGAAAGAATCGCATCAATTATAGGAACATTATTGTTGTTGTATGAAAGATTTCTTGTCCAGTGTTTCCAAAACTTATATAGAGCCATATTTATTAGATATTTATAGTTTGACTTAGATGCTAACTTTTCTTAATTTAGGTGTTTTTCTTAGTACTATTTTATGCACATATTTATATTTAAGAAAAGTGCACAATAGAGAAGGGTTCTATATTTTGAGGAGGGGAAACTCTTCTAGGTAGGAGGTACTCTATTCTAGGGAGCTTCTATCATGCATGTTAGGTGCTTTATCCTAGACATAGTTCCAAATCCTTCCCTCCTTGACAAAGTCCCTGTGAGACAAGACACCGGTGAATAGAGTTCCAAGTCCCTAGATTTAAAAAAAACCCACCTAACCCTAGCTATCTAGCCTAAAGTATTCCATTCAAATCTTGGTTGTGATTTCATAGAGAGAGCCCTCTTTGGTTTGGTAGCACTAGCTACAAAACCAAAATCTTGGTCTGTGGCTACCTCCATCGATTTCTTCATCCACTTGGGAAATTGTGGAGGATAATAGAGGGCATGATAATTAGAGAGTGGCAAGGTGTCCTAGTGAATGTAAGGTTCCCAAGTCATGGAAAAATGAAATGCTAGTTGTGAGGTCATGACTGCCAAGGTGTGTTAGGGAATGCTAGGGCATGCTAATATGTGTCAGATAGTACGAAGACATGTCAAACAAGCTAAGATGTGCCAAGTGCTAAGGCATGCCAAGATGTACAAGGGTTCCAAGTCCCTGCCTCATCTTCTTCCATATGATATCCACTTATGACATTTCGTTTGAAATATTTGGTGCATTTGATAGCCAGAGTTCATTTATAGGTTATAAATGTCTTCAGAGTTTCACTTCTAATTCAGTGTTCAACTAAACATATTGATTCTCTTATAGATAACTATTTTTCCCTCCACGCAATTTTCATAACTTGAATAACCATTAGGTAGGGACCTACATCTTCAATGTTTCTTTTCTTGTTTAGTAAAATATTACTGAGACTTTAATTTATTGAAAGTTCTAGAATTTACAATTTATGAAGTTTCAAGGTCTAATTTTAAAAATTATAATTCTTTAAAGGGTGTTAGCTCAATGGAATAGCACTTGCTTTACAAATAGGAGGTTTCTGGTTCTATTCCATCGTGCCATAACATCCACATGGAATGGAAATGATCAATTTCTGGTGATGGAGACTCTTTTGACCATCACTAATGAGCTTTGGGGACATTTTTTGACCCTCACCAAAAATATGAAATGGTGATGGTCAATGAATGCCACCATATATACACATCAATAGTGACGACCCTCAAATATCTGTAAAAATAAATCGTTGTTGTTGATATGAAATGGTGACACTCATTGTCTGTCATTATAGTCATTATTCGTGATGGACATTGAATGTCACCACAACACCTATACTTCTAGCAATGCAGCTTTTGGTGAAGGTCAATGAACGTCACCATATATATGCACCAAGAGTGAATTCCATTAAAGATCCATCGCAATAAATCATTCTTGTTCATATGAGATGGTAACGGTCACTCTCCATCATTATAATAAATATTCGTGATGGACCTTGAATGTAACCATAACATCTATACTTTTGGCGATGCCACCTTTGGTGACGTTCAATTTTTGGTGACCGAGGCTATGGTCCATCACCATTGCTCATATGCAATGGTAATGGTCGCTATCTGTCATTATAAATTATTAATGGTGACTAACTTTGAATGTCACTACAACACTTATACTTTTGGTGACGCCACATTTGGTGACGTTCAGTTTTTGGTGACAGAGGCTATGATCCATCACCATTGCTCATATGAAATGGTGACAACCATTATCTATCATTATAAATCATTATTGCTGGTAGAATTTGTATGTTACTACAACATCTATACTTTTGGCAATGCCACCTTTCATGACATTCAGTTTTTGGTGACGAATGCTCTTTTAACCGTCACTAGTGAGTTTATGGTGCCATTTTGTGCCCCTCACCAATGTCCTTTTTTCTTGTAGTGTGAAGGTGGAGGTGTATTTGTTGGATGTTGAATTCTAGAAGTGCCTTGATCTATAGTTTGCAATACACCTATAGGCATACTAGGGCTACTTTTCTCTTCTTCACTTTTAGAGTCTCCTAATAAGGGACTGCATTGACTTTCAATAAATTTGCCTTGATGTACTCTTAATCACTTTCTAGTTCATGTAGATCAAGTTGGACCCCTCATAAAGATTAAGGTAAAGGCATAAACTTCTTTTCATACAAAATCATTTTAATCTAGGTTTTTAATGATTTCAAGTACTTACCTCTTGAACCCTTAAATAATCATTGTTTGGCTTTGTTGTAAGACACGTATGTATCTACTAAAAATCTAGTGATGAAGCTACCAAAGATACTACCAATCGAATAATAAGAAACCCTCACAACCTTATAATCAGAACTCTCAAGGCACCACACGAGTTCTAGAGTCCACACAATCTGAGTGTCATGGTTACAAGTAGGTTCGCTATCTGCTAATTTGGATAGCCACTCGTATAACTATATTATCTAAATATGAAAATCAACCACGGTCAAACGCTTTCAACCATGTTTTTTTTAGTGTTTATAATATTTATCTTAGGGTTTTTATATATTGGGTTTATAATATTGATCTTTTGGTTTTACTAGTTCCTTCCATTTAAAAATTATGGGTTTATTAATCCCTTCAGCTTACTAATATAAGGGGAAGTAAAGAAATTGCATATTATTGGAGGCTCCTAATCCAGAGGTGAAATTTTAGGGGATAAATCCATAGTTCACATATATTGATTTTGCCTAGAGTGATTATTTCCTATATCAAGAATACATTTTCCAACACTATCCTTCACTTCTATGCTTGAAATAAACTATGGGAGTGGGAACCCCCAATGGTAGTTTTGGGGCTAACAACCCATGTTTGAGTCAAATTTTGTAATCAAAATGTAAAGAATCCGCATTTTTTGGTCATGGAGTGCGAAGGTGTTATGTGTAAAAAAGGATAATCCACCCTTAGTTTTATAAAGTAAAGTCGGATGTAAGATATCTACCCATGGTCCACAGACCATGGAATTATATAAAAAGAGCTAAGATCTAAGTAGTTTAGAGACACAACATGTAAGAGAGTCATAGCACTTATGTAACAAGTCTAAGTCATCGATAGTAACGTAGGTAGAGTCTCTACAACTGAGTGTGCAGAGGCCTTGGGTAGAAGCCAGTGGTTGAGTGGGCAGACCCCTGCAGCTGGGTGTGCAAGGTGGAGAGAGTTGTAAACACTTAGAGGATATTAATAAAGAAAGACATTCTAGAATTCCTTTGTCTTTTTTATGTTACCGCATGTTGGGTCCCTATAATACTAGTGATTACCCCATTACTATTGTAGTTGTACCCCTTATTAATATTGTTATGCCCCTATTGTCCCCATATTGTTATTGTTGTGTGCCATAGAATCCCTCTATTATTATTTTTGTGGCTTTATATTACTATTGTTAGGTCGGTTGGGTTATATGGTGACTCCTTAGACTCCTATATATAGAAAGGAGGTTTTGTCATTTGAATCATCGAAGAATTGTTCATTTATGTAATGTAAAGGAGGTTTATGCCTTGAAGAGGCTGAATTCTAAGGTGTCGATCTATATTTTCTATCTTCTTGTAAGCTGGTTCATAACATTTGGTATCAGAGCCTTTGGATTCTAGGGATTCACTACTCCAAACAGGTCATCGTAAAATTTTCGCTATAACTTATTTTATGCGACATTTCAGAAGCTAAAAAACAACCCCATTTGAGAAGAAATCACGATGAATCTTGGGTCCCAATTTCAGAGCTTTTCGCGCTATATTTGCCGAGATATGATCTGAGGAATTTGGTCTTTTTGCAGACTCGTGAATTACATTCCAAACAGGTGACCTGGGGAAAATAATCATAACTTTCTCTTTGAGCATCGGATTGAAATTTTGTAAGAAGGTACAGAAATAGGACATACTTTAGTTTCTTATATATATTTTTTAGAGCCAAAGGTCGAAAGAGTGACTAGTGGCACGTCGTACAAGTTCACTCTACTGAACTAGTCTATAATCAGGTCATTGTAGGAGACTTTCCATAACTCCTCGTTTGAGAATCCAATTTGGATCAGACTAGTGGCATTGGAAAGAGGACACAAAGTGCTACTGTAGTTCACAATTTTAGATCTGGATGATCCAAAAGTACAGAGATACATCAGCGGCAATATCAAGCTCCTACAAAGTGAAAAAAGGGGTGTAGATTTTTTTAATTTTTTGCTTAAGCTTGGTTTGAAAATTTATTTTGAAGGAATTCAAATGACATAGTAAATAATTATTATCGGTAACGATGCCTGGAGGAAAGAAAATGCAAATGCCTAGTAAGCAACCTAAAAGCTCTAGCATGACTCATGAAGAAGAGGAAGAAATGCTCCATGATATATCAAAATTACAAGACCAAGTGCAACAAATGTCACTCTCACAAAAGCTAATAGAAGCTAAGATAAAGGGCATAGAAACTAAGATGGATGATTTGAAGGTAGATTTGAAGACAGATTTGAAGAGAGACATGGAAGATTTGAAGACAGACTTGACAAATTTTCTACAAGAAATACTTACTAAGGGTGAAAAGGTAGTAAAGGAAACTCATGATGCGAACAAAAGAAATCTTAATCATGATATCATATACTCTAATGTGGGATCAAAGACCCACAATATTCAAAAAATTGATATGAGGAAGTTTGATGGCAAGGATCCTACAACATGGATATTACAGATGGAGAAATTTTTCAATCTCAATAATGTGCAAAACACACAAAAGGTACGTATTGCAACTTTATATTTGGAACTAAATTAATTTGTATGGTATCAATGGCTTTGTTATCGTAAACAATTTATCACTAGGGAAATTTTTACAGAAGAATTGATAGCACATTATGAGGATAAAAAAAGAAACACTTTTTTAACCAATTGATAAGTCTCAAACAAAAGGGTTCAATAATGGAGCACATTGAGCAGTTCCAAAAATTTAACATAAGGGTAAAAAATATTCCAAAGGATCATATGATTGATGTGTTCATAGAGTCTTTAAAGGATAATATCCAACATGATCTTGACCTTTGGGAACCTGATTCATTAGAGAAGGCATTCAGGTTAGCAAGAAAAATGGAAAGCAAAATTATGGCAACCAAGAAGCATACCACTCACAACTATAAAGATGGAAGTGTTGTTGCCCATAGTCTTCCACAACCTATAAGGTTGGCAGCACAACAATTGGAAGAAAAAAGAGAAAAAGGGCTTTGTTATAGTTGCGATAGCAAATACACTAAAGGTCGTAAGTGTGCTGAGAAGAAATTATTCTACATAGATTGTGAAGAGGAAGAAGAAAATGAGCAGGAAAGGTCAAAAGAAGAGGATCTAATCCAAGAACAAAGCCTAGATAAAGAAGAAATGAATCTGAATATATATTGTAATGCATTGGCAAGAATTACCACTCCTTAAACCATCAAGATAGAAGGAAAAATCAAGAATAAAAAGGTAATAGTATTCATTGATTCAAGAAGTACCCACAATTTTATTCATTGTAATGTAGCAAAAGAATTGAATTGCTTCTTATATCTAGCACGAGAGTGTCAAGTGATGGCTACAAATGGAGGAACACTAAATTGCTCTAGAAAGGGCCAGAATATCAAGCTATCCATGGGGGAATATGTATTGACTAGCCCAATGCTTTCCATTCCAATGGGAGGTGCGAATGTTGTACTACGAGTCCAATGGCTACAACCCTTGGGTACAATAGCTTTTAAGTTTCAAGAACTTTTCATGAAATTTTCTATGGAAGGAAAGGAAGTTGAATCAAGGGGTATTGTAGGGAAACCGGGAAAGGTAATTAGCTCTAATGTTATGTAAAGCTCCTAAAAAAGGAACAAATAGGTATAATTGCACAATTATGTTCGCTAGATGTTTCCACATTGGAATCATATATTTCTCCAAATCTCCAAAAAGTCTTCGAAAAACATTCCAAGGTATTTGAGACTCCCAAAGGTCTCCCACCTATGTGTGATCATGATCATGCTATTTATCTGATTCCAAGAAGTGTTCCTCCAAACATCAGGCCAAACAGATACCCCTATGCCCAAAAGAGTGAAATTGAACGTATGGTTGTAGAAATGATAGAGGCTGGTATAATTCAACCGAGTCAAAGTTATTTCTCTGCTCCAGTAGTATTGGTGCACAAGAAGGATGGATCATGGCACATGTGTCCAGATTATAGGGAGCTCAGCAAGCTCACTATTAAAGATAAGTTTCCCATTCCGGTCATTGATGAATTACTGGATGATTTACATGGATCAATTTACTTCACCAAGTCAGATCTTCGTTCAGGATATCATCAAATCAGAATGAAGACTGAAGGCATTCAAAAAACAACATTTATAACTCATGAGGGCCATTATGAATTTTTGGTCATGCCTTTTGGCCTTACCTTTTGGCCTTACCAATGCACCTTCAACATTTCAAGGTTTGATGAATTCCATTTTCAAACCATTCCTTAGAAAATTTGTGTTAGTAGTTTTTGATGATATATTAATCTACAGCAAGTCTTGGAAGGATCATGTTGAACATGTTGACAGGGTGCTACAATTATTGGTGGAGAAACAATTATATGCAAAAAGATCCAAATGTTTCTTTGGAGTACAAGAGGTGGAATATCTGGGTAATATTGCATCTCATGAAGGAGTTAAGGTAGACCCTAGTAAAATTAAAGCCATTATGGAATGGAAAATCCCCACATCCATAAAGCATCTGCGAGGATTTCTTGGGTTGACAGGGTATTAGCACAAGTTTGTTAAGAATTATGGGAGAATAGCAGCACCTCTAACAACATTATTGAAGAAATATGCATTTTCATGGACTCCAAAAGCAGCAAAGGCCTTCAAACATCTTAAAGAGGCAATGTGCCAATCAGTGGTCTTAGCTACACTAGATTTCACAAAAACCTTTATTGTCGAATGTGATGCTTCAGGAAATGGAATTGATGCCGTTTTAATGCAAGATGAAAGACCCATTGCTTTTGAAAGTCGTCTAATCAAGGGAAATTTTTTACACAAAGCTATTTATGAGAAGGAAATGTTGGCAATACTCCATGCACTTAAGAGATGGCGACCCTACCTAATGGGAAGACACTTCAACGTAAAAACGTATCATGATAGCCTTAAATACTTTTTAGAACAAAGATTATCCTCTAAAGAGCAAACAAAAGTGGGTCACAAAGATGTTGGGTTATGACTTTGAAATCATCTACAAAAAAGGGAATCAAAATGTGGTGGCAGATGCACTCTCAAGAAAGGATGAGGATGTGGAGGCATTGTTGTGCACCATTTCTATTATCCAACCAAATTGGATAAACAAAGCAATGGAGGAATGTAATAATTATGAAGAAGTTTGGGCACTTATTCGAAAGTTACAATAGGATTCTAGTACATCTGATACATTTAGCTGGTAAAATGATTCGTTATGGTACAAAGATAACTTATACCTTTGTAAGAATTCCCAACTAAAACAAAAGATTCTTATGGAATGGCACACTTCTCCCTTAGGAGGGCACTCAGGATTTTTAAAAACTTACATAGGGTTAAGAAGGATTTTTTTTGGGATGGCCTTAAATCAGATATTCAAAAATTTTTGGCGGAATGTTTGCTTTGCCAACAAAATGAAGTTGAAACAATTAAGACACCGTGTCTATTACAACCTTTATCCATTCCAAGCCAATGTTGGGAGGAGGTTTCAATGGATTTTATCATAGGTTTACCCAGGTCTGAGGGAAAGAGTGTCATCATGGTGGTAGTTGACAGACCTACCAAGTATACACACTTTTGTGCATTATCAAATCCATTTAAAGCCAATAGAGTTTCTACTGCATTTATGGAAACAGTTCAAAAGCTACATGGAAACCCAAAGATTATTGTAAGTGACAGAGATCCCATTTTCACTAGAAATTTTTGGACAAATTTTTTTTCTTGTCTTGGTACTCAGTTAGCTCATAGCTCATCTTATCATCCTCGATCTGATGGGAACACTGAGATAGTAAACAAATGTTTGGAAGGATATCTTCGCTGCTTTGTATCTGATAAATAGACACAATGGGTCAAATGGTTGCCTCTGGCTGAATGGTGGTATAACACTTCCTTCCATACAACAACAAAAATGACGCCATTTATGGCACTTTATGGATATTGGCCACCATCCATCACATCATATTTAAGAGAAAATTATAAGGTTCAAGTAGTAGAACATCACATCGAACACCAACAACAAGTCCTCCAACTCTTAAAGGATAACCTCGTGTTGGCACATAATAGAATGAAACAACAAGCAGATCAACATCGCAGCAAAAGAAGTTTTGATGTAGGTGATTGGGTATTCCAACGGCTAGAACCATTGAGCAAATGTCTCTCAAGTAAGCTAAGAAGGATAATAAATTATCACCAAAGTATTATGGTCTGTACAAGGTGTTGCAAAAGATTGGTACTATGGCATACAAATTGGAGCTTCCTACAGCTTCTCGATTGCAGCCAGTTTTCCATGTTTCATGTTTAAAGAAGGTTATAGGTGATGAGCTCCCAGTTCAAACAATATTGCCAGAACTTGATGAGGAAGGAAAAATTATATTGGAACCAGAAGCAGTCACAGAAACAAGAACTCAACAACTACGAAATTGATCAATTTCGGAGTATCTTATCAAGTGGAAGAAATTATCCGCTGAAGATTCCAGATGGGAGGATGAAAATTTTATACATAAGAATCTAGAACTACTCAAGCATTGAGGACAACACTTTTTGAAGGAGAGGGGCATGTTGGGTCCCTATAATACTAGCGATTACCCAATTAGTATTGTAGTTGTACCCCTTATTAATATTGTTGTGCCCCTATTGTCCCCATATTGTTACTATTATGCCCCATAGAATCCCTCTATTGTTATTTTTGTGGCTTTATATTATTATTGTTAGGTTAGCTAGGTTATATGGTGACTCCTTAGACTACTATATATAGAAAGGAGGTTTTGTCATTTGAATCATCGAAGAATTGTTCATTTATGTAATGTAAAGGAGGGTGCCCCCTCGAAGAGGCTGAATTCTAAGGCATTGATCTATATTTTCTATCCTTTTGTGAGCTGGTTCATAACATTGCAATTGATATGTTATGTATGAATTTCCTTTATTATGCTTATATGATGCGCAAATGACCGCAATTATAGTGAATATTTGAATTCATTTGGAAATATATATTTACGTGGTGTTAACTTTAATTATTTGATAAGATAATAAAATCACTTAGACTAATTTAGGAATCTGCACAGCATGCTGCCATAGAAGTGCAAAAGTACTCGAGTAGCAGGATAGGGCTGCACGAAGGTCAATCATACCATTTCACAGAGTTATTGAAAGACAGGATAAAGGGCTCGTATTGAAAGCCCTAGAGTGAAGCAACCTGCGTGAAGCTAGGGATAGAGGTAATCAAATGACATCGAAACCATCTCAGGGCATGGAAACTTGGTTCCATCATCCCCCCATACTGCTTCAACTGACACTTCGCTCCACACTCTATGGACTGATGCCGAAAGGGCTAGTAGTGTAGGGATTTGTTTGGCTAGTTAATGTTGAACCTAGGTCAAGCCCCCTCAAGACAACAAATGGTTCTGTTGCTGGGACCAGAATTTGCATACGAGATGTGAGATGTCGTATCCCTAGAATCTAACTAATAAGGATATCAGAGACTAATTGGATAGGAAATCCATGAGTTCGTGGCATAGGATAATAGAAACCCATGACTAGTAAAGGAACATTGGTTGGATTGATACCTGTATATAGAGATCCGCAAGATCCTTTTCTACTCCTTCCCTATTGAGCTATACGAGTGGATAATGAAGCTAGAATATAGGCAAGGAAGGTGGAAACTTTATGATCCTATTGTTTGGACATCGATGCTAGTGCAAAGGTTGGAGGCATCGAAGGATAAGATCTCCTACACTGTTGATCATCTTCTTGATCGATAGGATGATTTGTGACTAAATTCGTGGTCGACAACTCAGCCAACTACAGGGAGGCAGAGCAACACTTTTTTAAATGACCACGAGGTAAGTACGTAAAATCTTTCAATACCTATATTAAAATGATATTGTGTGAAAAATAGGTTATGCAGCTTCCTTGATCTTCATAACTACATGAAGTGGGAAAACATACAAGAACAAGGAAAAAATGGTCCGGAGTACAACCCATTATTTTCACCTCCAGGGGATGACAAAGAAGAGATAACAAAGGTTTCTCTATGAAGTGTTACATAGTTAGTAAGAGAAGGATTCTCATGAATACCAGCTTCGCCCACACCACCTCCAAATTCACCACCATTGCCTCCAACTTCCCTCGTACCACCTCCACCTCCACCATAGTTTAGTATGATAGATACGGTGAAGTTGCCTTTGTTCAAAGGCTTCGGAAATGAGGACCTGGACTAATTCAGGTTCATTATAAGGATTGTATGGGAAGTTCAAGTTGCTATAAATGAGCATATAAGGAAGGTGACACTGGTTAGTGCTCTGGAAGATTGAACACTAACTTGGTATATTAAGTACTCTAATGATAACCTGAATTCTAGAGTGGAAGACATCCAGACGACACTGAATATAGAATTCAGTAGGCTTAAATATGAGGCACAGTCAATTGTGGGATTCAAAGAATTCATGATGAAACCAGGAAACATGCCTTGGGAGGTAGATTAGAGGTTGAAATGTACAATCCACAAAGCCAACATGAACCTAAGAGACGGACATCTTCACGAGTGGGTTTTTGCTTCACTCCTGCCACACTTAAGGGCTAAACTGTCGCAATAGAAGATAACCACTCAAGCAGAGGCCTTGGAGATTTCCATGAGGCTACATGAAACTCTGATGCAGGATCTAAATCTAGGAGTTCAGCAGATCCATGCGTAGTTGAAGAATCTATGCCTTGAGATGCAAAGTCTGAAGCAGGACATGACGATTCAACCAGAGGTGCACAAGGAGGTATGGTGCTTGAAACGCAAGAGTTAAGGACATGAAAAGGACCATTGCAAAGTATTTGTGAACTATATCATAGAAGGGGGACCGATGCCTTTAAGGCCAAAAGCTCAAGCAAGGCCTAGTTTGGGGCCTGCATTATGGTACGCTATCTATCAGGTAGCCGAAAAATATGCCACGGATAACTATCACTTGCTACAGAAGTTTGTACACACATCGCAATAGCAATTCTTCAAATTTTGTAGGCTGGTAGGCCATGATGAGCATACATTAAGGAGCTATGAATTGATGATAGATAAAACTATAGGCTATAGGGCTCAGACCAAAACGCGACCCCCTAACTAGACTGTAGGGATGGTACAGATAGGATTTCAGGGGTAGGAAAGAGGCTGAGGCAGAGGAGGACCTAGTAGAGGTCGAGGACAATTGATTTGTTTTGATTACAGATAGCTAAGACATTATGCCCATGATTACTCTAACCCAACACGTCCATCATTCAAGTATTTAAAATTGTTTTATCATGAAATAAAAGACTATCGTACGCTGATAGCTAAAATACGTGACAAAGGGGTGTTACCACCATTGTGACTCAGAACCCATACATGATGAGGTTTTAGCCATGCAAAGAGGATCCAAATGTAAATTTAGTACTTAGAAGTGGAATCTCAAGAGGAGATGACAAAGGGAAACAGCCAAAAGGCAGTACATGGGTTTGCAAAGCTTCGGTGAAGGAGGCTGAGTTCGATTTGGAGGGCGCATGTGTAACCTTCATGGAGGCTAAGAAGAGCTTCACTAAGGCCTCCACCTCAGGAGGCAATGATAATCCTGAGCAGGAGATAGACCCCTCTATGCTCACAACTTTCCTGGAGACCTGTATGAAGTTACTGCATCATAGTAAGGTTGTGAAAGGATTATAAGAGCTTATCAATAGATCCACTGGAACTACGTCGGTTGAGCTACATGTAGTACGAAAGATTGGCAAGCATAAGACAAAGTTGGGATGGGAGATGAGAATAAATGCACAGATAGGAGAGTATGAGATGGATCAAGTTATTTTTGACAAAGATGGGATGGGAGATGAGACTAACTGCACAGATAGGAGAGTATGAGATGGATCAATTTATTTTGGACCTAGGGTCAGATGTGAACATCCTATCAAAGTAGACTTGGGAATGAATGGGGAGACCCATGCTACCATGCTCTCCTATTTAGCTAAGGATGGCTAATTAGAAGAATATCATCCCCATGGGTAGGCTGTAGGGGGTGACCATGGATATTGAGGGAGCAAGCGCACTGGCTGATTTTGAGGTAATAGGGATAGTGGATGACAACAATCACTATCCTGCACTCGTAGGAATTGATTGGGCCATTGATATGAATGGGAAAATCAATATCAAGAAGTGAAATATGATCTTTGAGAACAAATCACTACGTGTAATAGTACATCTAGATCTTGCTAATGGATCATGCTATACGGAACCAATCTGTGACTAATAGAGTGATGATGATTTGGACAGTATCTATAAGATAATGGCATGAGATCAAGATTGTATGAATCCCACTGCAGATGGATGAATTACATGGGATCACCAAATTTCCTACACTTCGGACTCCAATGAAGAATTAGAGCACTGGGAGAACTAGTTACATGAAGTGACTACACTGAAATGCAACATGATGACTCGATCCCTATGCTGTATCTCCTCAGAGGTAAGAAATATACCTAATTATGATGGTCTGAATGAGGTAGATATATTTTTGGATGCATTTGAAAGGGAGGTACTAGAAAAGTATCGCTTCTAGGCATTGCACTAGGCAGTGTGCCCTACTCCCACAAGATGATGGGGTAAACACAAGGGAAGCTTTGATGATTGGTGCAAATGCAGGAGAGTGATGAGAACTTGCATTGGGAAGCTGAAGATGTGAATGACAGACATGTATGAAGGGCAAGATGATCCGTGCACACATTTTTCCAAATAACCCTAGGCTTATGGAGAAAAGCCCCAACCTGAATGGGTGCACTTGTTCTGTCACACCATGGATATCGTCTTGATGAACTAGTATGTAGAAGTTGGGATAGATGAATAGGATATCCTATGCAAGAGATTCATGATGAAATTAAGTTTTTACGATGGGTTTAACAGCATTGATGAAGCACTACAAGAAGTGAAAGCAACAATCTTTAGGATGGCACAGGATCCTTTTGGCCTGATCTAGCTTAAATGGGCTACTCAGCTCAGTCATGCACTAGAATGTTATAATGTAACTACTAAAGAGGAGGACGAGGATCCATAGAAGATTAACATTCCATAAACATAAGGTCGCCGTGAGGTTCAAGGATCGTAGATTGAGACCCTGATATAACCGCGTCATTGAAAACAAAACAAGTAAACATTGGTACGGATGCAGAACCCAACTTCACGAATATTGGACACTATTGGGACAACACGATGATAGATAAGGTCACTGAATTGCCCTGCGAATACCAGGACTTATTCACTATCAATTTTACATACTTGAAAGGGATAATTTGGGACCTAGGAATGATGAAGATTACATTGAAACCTGACGCAAATCCGGTTAAGCAAAGGCCTTTCCATATCAATCCAAAATATAAGGAAAAGGTCCACTTAGATATGGACAAGATGTTCACGGTAGGTATCATTGAGCCTATAGAAGAATCTGACTGGATAAGTCCAATGTTGGTATAACAAAAGAAGCAAAAGGATGAAATAAGGATATGTGTGGATCTTAAGAAGTTGAATGATGCTTGTGTACATGATCCTTTCTCAACTCCACTCACTGTGAAGTGTTGGACAATGTAGGTGGCTAGGAAGCATATTCCTTTTGTGATGTGTTCTTTGCTTAACAACAGATCAAAATCATGCTAGAGGACAGGAGAAATAAATGTTTGCGACTAAGTGTGGTTGTTTTCAGTACACTGTAATGTTGTTCGGATTGAACAATGCACCTATGATATTCTCGCTTGTAGCTGTTGTCGCATTCAAGGAATTTATTCATAAGTTCCTGGAGGTATATTTTGATGATTAGATTGAGTTTGGGCTAGTTAAGCACCATGTAGCATGCTTGTGCCTAATGCTGGATACCTGTCAAAGATACTAGATCATGGTCAATCTCAAGAAGTGTTTGTATTGTGTTCCTTTTGAGAACTTGTTGGGGCATGTGGTTTTCAGACAATGACTGATGGTAGACCCTGAAAAGATCACAATGATAATAAAGTTGGAAGAACTGCAGTGTGTAAATCAATTGCACGCTACACTAGGATGTACAACATATTACAAAAAGTTTATCAAAGGCTATGCCCAGATCACCATGCCTATGGATAAATTGTTGAAGAAGGATGTCACATTCTACTTGAATGGTCACTGTAAGAAGATCTTGGATACATTGATAGAACAGATGGTCACTGCTATGATTCTAGTCTTCCTATATTGGAAGAAAGAATTTCATGTACATGTTGATCCGTCATTTATATCGCTAGGAGTAGTACTGACACAGGCCAACGGAGAAGGGCTAGATCATCCTATCATGTTCACAACCCGAATATTATCCAATCAGAGAAGAACTATTCCACCACTGAGCACGAGGGGCTAGGTATGGTGTATGCACTCCAGAAATATAGGCACTACTTTCTGGGAGGCCATTTTAAGATGTATACAGATCACTCTACGTTGAAGTACCAGGAGAATCTGTAGGTGGCCCTTATTGTTCCAAGAGTATGATTTTGAGGTTGTTGTGAAGCCTAGACAATTGAGTGTGGACCAGACCATTTTTCATACATCGAAACAAGGGAGGAACCCACTAATTTGAAACAAGGATTCCTTGACACACAACTATTTGTAGTGCACATCGCAAATGGTCATTTTAAGGATATAGTACATTTCCTAATGATAGGTACTACACTGGAAGGATACATTGTCCAGCAGAAAAAGGAATTAGTGGTGCGTGTGGAAGATTTCTCTATCATTGCTGGGCATTTGTACAAGATGGGGATTGATGAGATATTGCAATGGTATGAACCTAAGTTCAAAAGAAGCAGCATCCTCATGGATGCTGACGGGGGTGCCGCGAGGGGACATCATGTAGGGAGAGCAACCGCGCAGAAGATTCTCTGCGTAGGGTTGTGGTGGCTAACCCTCCATTAGGACTCAAAAGCATATTGCAGGGTGTGTGATGTATGTCAAAGGACTGGCAGGCCATCGTGGAGGGATGAGATGTCTTTTAATCCATAGATGACATTGAAACCCTTTAAGAAGTGGGAAATATATTTTTTGGGACCCATTGAACCCCAAGGAAAGATGGGAACGAGGTACATTATCACCGAGACAAAGTATTTGACTCATTGTGAAGAGGCACAACCTATGAAGGATTGCACGGGTGTGACTATTGCGAAGTTCTTATTTGAGCATGTACTAATGCGATTTGGTTGTCCAAAAATCTTGATGAGTGATCATGGTATGCACTTCCTGAATGAGACAATCAATGCATTAAAGGAAGAATTTCAGGTATACCACAAGAAGATCATTCCTTATCACCCACAGGCTAATGAGACACTGGATGCATTCGATAGAGTGCTCGAAAATGTGCTAGCCAAGGTTTACAATGCTCAACAAAGTGACTCGGTCATAAACATACATGCATTACTCTGGGCTTATTGAATGACATGCAAGAAGTTGACTGGACAAACACAATTTAGCCTTGTCTATGGGGCTGAAGCGGTAATTCCTATGGAATACATCATGCCTAGTCTGTGCATAACAGCACTCATAGGTATGACAGATCGTGGAGCCCTAGAGGAGAGGCTCGAATAGCGAGATGAACTGGAGGAAGAAAGCTTTTTTTCTAGATTTCACCAACAAGTCCAAAAGTAGCAAAAAAAGGCATAACATGATTGACACATTAAGCTGCGCTCATTAGAGGTAAATTACCTACTTTTGTTATATAATAGTAAGTTTGACAAATTTCTAGGGAAGTTCAAGATGCATTGGTTAGGGCCCTATACCATTAAGGATATTACCAATGGAGGAGTGGTGTAGCTAGTAAAATTGAATGGAGAACACTTCCCTAGAAAGGTCAATGGAAGTCACTTAAAGCCATATACTTGTGGTTAGGCCATGTGTCTAAATGAAGGTATCCAAATCTTAGTACTCTAGGTAGTTGAAAGGGGGCATGGGACTATAAAATACACTAACCTGGGTGGGGAGCTGCGCGATTGGAAGATGATGCGACATAAGTGAGGCCAAATGAAGTAGGCGACCAATATTTAAGACAAAATTTATGTCTTAGATCTTTGAATATATGCCACCAATCCAACAATAATGAACCAATTTTGGGGGGAATAGTCGGATTCGAATTTGAAATGCCCTATAAATTACAAGTGGCTACTTAGAAAAAAATTGGCCTTTTGATAATTGGGTTGTTGTGCCCTCAGGTGAACATGGACCGTGAATTCTTTCAAGATCTGATAGCGAGTCTAGCATTTGAACAATTGTCAAAGGAGACATAAGAACTAGTGAATAGTGGCATGTCGACACACACATAAGCTATGGACACTGAAGAAGTTACAGTTGAGGAGAATGTGTAAGAAATTTATTTAGAGGCTGAAGAAGCTACCCCAAAGGTTTCTGAAGTATTGGCATAGGTCCCTAAGTCACCGAGAATGTCAAGACCAAAGCCAACCCAAACCAAGGAGACTGTGAAGGATAAGAAGGGTAAGCAACATGCAATACTAATGCACGACTCGCCAAGGCGAAACCCACCAAAGCCCACTACACAGGAGAAAGGCAAGGTTATAAACCTAGAAGCAGAGGAGGAGGAATTCAAAGACATCCTGATAGATGATGAGGATGTGGGGGTTGAAGTAGAGGAGGTTGAAACCCAGTTTGTAGACCCTATTATGGAGTTTTTGGAGGATGTCCCTCTGCAAAAGCCTAAGTCTAAGGTCCTAAAGGACATTGATGAGAGAAGGACTCCCTTGCAAACCCCTCTACTACATGATTAAATTTCTTTTGACAGTCCACATTTGGCACGGGTGCTGATACTAAAGCTTGAAGACTTGGAATTGGTGGACCATGAGAAGTTCCTAGACCTGGCAACTGAATAGCTAATGCACTGCATAATAGACACAAATACAGGAATGAAAATGTTCGAGCCATGGAGGTATCTCAAGGGGGTAGAGAAGGCAGTATTGCTAAGCCTGCTCTAGGTGTCACACTATAATTTCACCTCGGTGATAGTTTTGGTCATCAAGCAGCTATTGCGCTTGGTGCGTGATAGGTGTATGTGGCTGGAGGAGGTGATACCAATCATAGATATGTTGATTCACCGCATAATGCACCTTCCATATATAAGTGACAATCCAACAATGATCTTTGGCGGTAGGGGCGGTAAGTAGGCTCTCGCAGAGTCAGTGAAGGAGAAATTCAAGCTGGTGAAGAAGTCATGTGGGTACGCTATCTCCAACATCTAGGAACTCGTTGTGTAGGTATAAACATAGATCATTGCAGGAAAGGTGATGTGGAAGTGTTGCATCGATGATGTGCTAGCACCTGTCATCATGCTCACACAACAGTGCGTAGAAGGAGTCCAATTTAACTAGTAGGATTACCTTCCCGGAGAGTTCCTCGCAAACTGCCGCAAAGCACAATAGAGAAGAAATAGATTCCACTATGCATTGCTCTTGCTATCGATTATGTTGGTAGCATGGGAGCTACCAGATGAGAGCCAATTCCCTTTGGTCTCGCTAGACCTTCCTAAAGTAGGGAAGTATGCTTCGTTGTGGGTGACCAAGGATGTGCAATGAGTTTCGGATAGCAAGATCTTCTAGATCTTGATGGAAATGAATATTAGGATGGCCATCAATATTAATTTGTAATTTTCGCCGATGGTATATGCTAACTTGTAGGGCTATGCTAAGTTTAAAGCTGATTCCCATAGAGTATCAATTAAGGCATGGAAGGACCCTACACAGAAGTGGTACAACCTTCTGTACCTAGCCATAGATGACATGATCGATGCAGTGCTTGATCAATGGCTGGCAGAGTGGCACACTACCATAAACTTGGTGGGTGGAAGCAATTCCACCGCACTAAAGAAGAAAGAGGAGGACAAGTTGAAAATGGCGTAGCTAGTTGAGAAGAGGAAAAAGGAGGCCACTGAAAAGGCCCAGAGGAAACAAGCAGAATAGGAGGCAAGAAAATGGACAGGTGGCACAGAACAAGGCTTTGACAAAAGTGTCTGGTGGCGTTCACCTAAGATTGAAGAGGAATACATAGAGCAACATAGTACACATCCTTAGTAGACATATTCCCACATTAAGCACCCAAGTTAATTGGAGAAGGGAGGCCCCAGAAAGAAATGCAAGGCTACCAAGACCTCGATGGACCCTATCACATTGATAGAGGGTGACTTACATGATATCAGTGAGATATTCAGAGATGTTACTGTGGAGGCCCTACAATAATTTGAGCAACAATAATAGATCATACTAGGGGCTACCCAGACTGGGTTGTAGGAGTTTTAGACTAGCTCACCGCAGGTTGGTATGTTGTCTACCATCTTGGCCATCGACAGTTTAGAGGCTATCGATATGTTGTGCATGAAAGCTTCCAATGCGATAGTATTTCCAAATGGAGTGCTAACCACAAACAATCAGGTTGACAGGTCCACTGTCAATGCCTAGAAGGGATTTAGTCTGAACCTTGCAGTGCACCACTTCACCTCTTGCATGATGTAGTAATTATAGAAATGAGGGCCCGAGAGCATTGTGCCCTCCAGGTGATCAACGAATACTAGATCAACAATGAATAGATTTCCCGATAGAGAAATGCTTCCATTGCAATTGGGACTAAGACGAACAACTAGAGTAAGAAGATCCTGCAGGTTGTTCAGGAGGCATGCAGAATGGTCCCAGAGTTGGCCATTTCGAAGGAGGATCCAGTTGAGGTCTGCATCTACAAAGTGGCCATAGCGGTGCATGACACTGAGACTGAGATGGCGTGGGTTCAACTAGATTCAAACCTACATATTATAGAGTTATAGTTGAGGGCCCAACCTTCAACACCATTGGAAGTAAAAGAATAGTGGACAATCGCTATCACAGAGGTAGTCAGAGCAATGAAAATCGCAGTAGCAGACTACACACAGTTGTTTGAAAAATCATTTGAGGTCATGACAAGCTTGTAGGAGGAACCAAAAGTACAAAGGCTAGAGACATAAGCATGTTAGCTACAATAATGTTACAATGAAGTTAAGGGAAAAACACGAACCGTTGCACTGACATAGAGGTTAACCAATCTACAGGAGGGCAAGCAGCTGAAGGAATAGGTGGATGCAACACTATAAAAGGAAGAAGTGTTGAAGGTGTGACTAAAGCCCTAGCTAGAGGAAGGCTATACAGTCACATAAAATATTGAAGGCAAGCTTGCAACTCTGTAAGAGATGTAACAAAAGCTTGAAGCTAATAGTGCAGGAGCAGTGACCGACAAGGCAGTGGAGGATGCGAAGCAGGAAACAACTCAATGCACAACTGAGGTAGCAGCCATATAGATCGAGCTAGATGGGCGTTGCACAAATATCTCCATGCCTACCAAGTAACTCGAGGGTGAGTCATGATATTTGTGTTGGGGGCATGTTGGGAGTGGGACCCCCAAGGAAATTTTTGGGGCTAAAAACCGATTTGTTGAATCAAATTTTGCAATAAAAATGTAAAGACTTCGCATTTTGTGGTGATGGAGCATGAAGGTGTTATGCGTCAAAAAGGGTAGTCTGTCCTTAGTTTTGTAAAGTAAAGTTAGCGGTAAGAGATCTACGCATGGTCCGCGGACCATGGGATTGTATAAAAAGATCTAAGTTACAAAATGTTTAGAGGCACAACATTTAAGAGAGTCATCGCTCTAAAGTAGAAAGTCTAAGTCATGGATAGTAGCGTAGGTAGAGGCTCTATAGCTAAGTGTGCACACACATAGGGTAGAAGGCCGTAGCTAAGTGTGTGGACCCCTGTAGCTATGTGTGCAAGCTGGATAGAGTTGTAAACACTTGGAAGATATTAATAGAGAAATATATTCTGAAATTCCCGTGTCTTTGTTTTGTTATTGTAATTGATATGTTATGTATGAATTTCCTTTATTACGCTTATATGATGCATGAATAACTAAAATTACATTAAAAAATTGAACGCATTTATGAATATATGTTTATGCAGTGCTATTTTTAATTATTTGATAAGATAATCAAATCACTTAGACTAACTGGGAAATCTACATGACACGCTACCATAGCAACGTCAAAGTACCTAAGAAGTAAGATAGGGTTGCGCGAAGGTCCATCATACCATTTTGTGGAGGTATTGAAGGATAGGGTAAAGGGCTCTTCTTGCAAGCCCTAGAGCGAACAAACCTACATGAAGGAAGGGATAGAGGGAATCAAACAACATCACAACCATCTCAGAGTGCAGAAACCTGGTTTCAACATCCTCTGATACTACTTCGGGTGAGACTTCAGTCCACGCTCTGCGGGTTGATGCCGCAAGGGCTAGTAGTGTAGGGATTTGTTTGTCTAATTAACGTTGAACCTGCGTTAGAACCCCTGAAGCCAACATAAACCCATAATCAACCCAATCATCTTATTTTGTAGATTTTCCTCTGAGTGTTTTCATTTCCTTGCTAGCTAATATAACCATTTCTTTTTCCTCCTAAACGAATTATAGACATCCCCATTGTTTGTGCATCAATTTAATGATCTTCAACCAAATATTCCTCAAGGGAACGATGAAACAAAAAATTCATGTACTTCTATGTAAAGATACCTTTTTATCCACCTTTCTTTAGATAAGCATGGATTCTTGTTCTCCTGGAATGCATACTCATCCAACTTCCAATCTATCCACTTCTCAATTTCCTTCTTTGTCGGTATCTACTTATGGCACATCAGAAATTCCTTAGATTGATCCTAGTCTGGACGACATAACCATTTGTTGGCTTGAAGGGGTCTGGACCCAAGTTTAGTGTTAGCTGCACTAACCAAAATAACCCTACACTACTGGTCGTTTCTACAAAAACCCATGTAGCACAGGGTGCAGTCTGACTCGAGGTAGTATTGGGGGATGCTAGAATGAGGCTTATGTGTCTAGAAGGCTATGTGATGTGGTTTAAGGTGATTTTTGTAGTTTAGTTCAGATATGACCTCCACAAACCCTTATTCATGAGACTTACATGATTTCCATTTAAAGAAAGTTATAATATTTGTGTAACTATCTAGTCATGCATAAAACAAGATCTAACAGCTCATCTAGATCTTCATAGAGTAATTAATATAAAATACAAATAAATATCATTCAATTGCATGTAAATATAAAAAATACATAATGCATAAAAATAGACATATTTTTGTTTGAGATATCTTTCTATTACTTCAGATCTCCCTTTATAACTCTTCCAAACCATGCGCACACAGCTACAAGGGCCCGTACGCTTAGCTGCATACTTACCAACGTATTTGGACACTCAGTTGTAGGAACCTTACCCTTCAACCAAAATGTAGATAGATCTAAAATTATAGACTGAAAATTAAATCATCATGAAGTGCTTAATTCCCTTATACTTGCTAAGATATCTCTTCATATATCCTTCATTGTTACAATACCATGGTCCGCAGACCAAGGGAGGATCTCCAAAAAATACCAAAATATAAAGGGTTCTTGACCTTCCTAAAACTACTCGAATCTTATTTGACCTATGCTACTCATGCTTCACTCCTACAAATGTAGAGACGTACATTATTTTAACAAAATTAATTGAGGGGACCCCATCACAACACCATGGTACGAAAAAATGTTCCTAAGTGAACTTCATTTCATGTTGACAGGAAGCAACTTATCGTAGTAGGGCCTTGATATGTCCCCTATCAATGACATGGAATGGGTATGATGATTTGAGACAGAATGATCATAATGATGTTGATACAAAATTAGATCAGGAAAGGCATATAGGGAATGGAGGCTTAAGAATATTATAGTAGATATTGACTAAATCACTTCTCTTAAACACACTGGAAACACTAAAAGGAGCTGGAAGCATTGAGATAAAACCAAAAACAAAGGCTTTGAAATAGTATGATAAACTGAAAGAAAAGTAGATTCAGCAAACCAACAACCACAAATATGAAGTGGAATATTGTCGTGTTAAAGAGTGACTCAGTGCCATTACCAAAATCGAGTACCCTGTTTTCCCAATTCCCCCAACCATACTTGTTAGTACCTCTTTATTTCTTAACAAGCAGGAGGAGCATAACATATTTTTGATTCATCAGTTCATCATTTGGATGAATCCCTATGAGAATATTTAACGAACCTAGAGAAGGAGTGGTTCAGTCTTTTCATGAATGATAAGTCCATCACTATTTTATGTTTTAACGACTACAATGAAGGAAAAGCTTGACATATTTTTCATGTTTAAACAGTTTGAAAAAGAGGTGAAAAATAAAATTCTAGATGTTTGTTTTCGTAAATAATCCCTTAGGTTTAGAAAGGCAGAAAATAATACCCAAGGGAACCTCTTATCCATGTTTGACTAAGGTATTCCTTTTTCATAATTTCTCTATGTCAGTTATAGTGAGTGTACCGCATTCATTTACTTTAACAAGTTAGAAAGGAAAAGTCACTTTCAATATTTTAATCTTTTGCGATTATGAAAAGAGCTAGAAGAGGACTCCACCTCTACGGGCGAGTGGCATGAAGGGTACAAGTTGGTTCTAATCATGATGAAACTTCTCAAAACTAGTAGATGTCATGAGGCTAGCTAAGAAGACTGCTCATCACATCGGTTCCTCAGGAAAGGGTAAAAACCAAGTGAAAGCATATGATTGGCCAAGAAGATGGTTACAATGGAATGAGAAAACTGAGGCTCATTTGGAAAAAATAGGTTGATCAAAATGACAATCATGTGGGATAAAATGAGAATGGTTTTATTTTTACACAAGATTGAAACATGGGAAAGTATGCTTGAAGTTGGTTTCATTTTTACACAAGCTTGAAATAGAGACAAACTATGCTTCAAATAATTTTTCGTTCCCTAATAAAAATCATTCAAGTTGAGGTCCATGCCCCTAAGCTTCATTTGATTCACCTAAGTAGACAATATTTTACTAATACGTGGATGGAATCAAGGTTCATTTACAATATAAAGTGAAAGAATTGAATGGGAATTTATAAGATATAGTCAAAGGCTCGAATTGGAAAGGGATATGACTCATTTTTTAATGATCTTTGTTGGCTTAGTGGGGCCTGACCCAAGTTCAGAAGTGATTTAGCCAAGAAAATATCGGTACTTACAGGCCCTTTCGGCAACAGTCTATAGAGCACGGAGTGACGTCTCACTCAAAGTAATATGGGAGGGTGCTAGAACCGGGTTTCTGCACCCTTGGGATGTCTAATATGAGGTGATTGGTCCATGGTCCGACATTCATACTAACTACACTACATGCACCAGCAGGCACCCCATACCCTGCAATAATGTCTTCACGTAGTTCTAGCTGCAACGTGACATGTGTTATTTACCCAAATCTTCCTTTGTTAGGCTCTGTTAGCTTGATTGCTTAGATTAATTTAATATATGAGCATTCATACAAGTATTTATCCATTGTTCTCAGTAAATAAACAAAGTACAAGTAATGCATAACATCAAAATACAGATTCAAGAACAAATGCACAAAGCAAACTTCTCTTTATTAACTTTCAATCCCAAGTTAAAAGCCGACTCTACCCTGCGAACTCAGCTTCAGGGGTCTGCGCACTCAGTTGCGGACTCTACTAGGCCTCTGCGTAGTCAGCTGCAAAGCCTCTTCCTACTACTATGACCCAGTACACTTCAGATTCAACGCTAACCTCTAACCATGCCCTCGCTATTCTATCTATTATTCCTTCACTATCTTTACACTTACTGCCTCACTATTTTTATACAATCCCATGGTCGATGGCCCATGGGTAGGCCGACACTACTTTACTTTAAATTATAATATTTTATGGTAGACAACCCTATGACTTATCCTAGACCTCACACTCCATGCCAAAAATTCACAGAGCCTTACAATACAATTGACCAAACTGTGTTGTGGGGTATCCCATGCCCAACAAGCTTGACACAGGAAAATAACTATGCTCATGACACCTTTTTTCATTTTTACAAAGCTTGACACAAGAAAATGAACTTTGTTCTAGGAAGTTTGATTATTTTTTTCTACAATCTTGACAGAAGAAAAGGAGCCATGCTCAGGGAACTTTGCTTCATTTTTTAAGGAGCTTGGCACAAGATAAGGAAATATTCTCCAAGGACCTTGTCTCGTTTTTTGATGAGCTTGACACAGGAAAAGGAACTTTTCTATAGGAATTTCCTTTTATTTTTTATGTAGCTTGATACAAGAAAGGAACTTTGCTCCGAGGATGAGATCATGTCCTCCAAGAGACCATGTCTTCCAGGAGGTTCTCATCAGATGGACGAAAATTTTTATGGAAGGGATACATATGAAAGGATCCAATGGAAATATCAGGCTCCAATTCCCCCAAGAAATGATCTCCCATATCACCTACTAGATCTAGGTCAAAAGAAGTTGAGAAGATAGTGAAAGGTTGATCTTCGTCAATAGGTATGTGAATGGGATAAGTTTCCACAAAACTAACCTCCAAGAAGGAAGATACCACTTGCACATTTGGAATGCTTAGGGAAGTAAGATGATTGGCAGTCAAATAAAGAACAATAACTGAAAGATCATCGACAGCCACAATCCTTCCATCATGTTGAAATAAAATCACTTTAGAGAGTGTGGACACAAAAACATTTATAGCATAAACATAGTCTTGCCCTAGAAGAAAATTGAAATCCAAAGGGCCTATGACAACCATAACATAAATACATACATTTTTTCCTTCCGAGGTAACATGAAAATGAGGAAGGATCCCTAAGGGGTCACTTTTTCTTCTGTTATAATCTAATAGATTAAAACTCACATACACAAGATGTGGAGAATCCAAAGATTTCCAAGTAGTGGAGGATAAAATACTAATAGCATCCTCCTCATCTATAACAATGTGATGGATGTTCTTATCGTAAGCATTTACAATGATATTAAAAGGCTTGTAAGAAGGGATATGAGGTTCTATCAGTTGACTCCAATCTAAGGAAATGCCATTTTTTCTTAGTAGGGGTTTCATAGTAATGAGAGAAATCCCCCCTTGTTTAGTAGAATAAGAAGAAACAAGAAGAATTTGCGGAATATGATCCTCACTCTCTACGAGAAAAGTACCATCGACTAAAGGATATATCAGTTCAACCATTTTCTCAACCAATGGTTGGTTGGGGATAGACTAATGGGATCCACGTTTAGAGAGAGCGGGATTGATTGGATTCAGATTATGATCAATCAGTTCATCAAATAGTTGATGATTAGGGGAAATGTTTCCATAACTAGCTGGAAGATGAAGCTAAGAATCTATAAGGTTTTCCAACACTTTTGAGGCTTCATCCAGATAAGGATAAAGGTTAATAATATGGCTCCCTTCACATAACCTACAGGGAAATTTGACTTACCCTTTTTCCTAAGGACCCTGCTATCACTTGCTGAGGGTTTATCACTAGCATGATCTCTAGAAGCTAATGGAAAAGGCTGATCTCAATTTGTTGACCACACTTCTAACACCTTTGGAATACCAAGACAATCTCTTAGAAGGTGATCACCCTTACAAATATTGCAAGGGAATTTAACTTTGTGAGGTTAATTAGAAGTTTTCTCAACATCAGTTCACTCGGTAGAAATGGTTTTTTGATTGCCCCTTTGCTTACTTTACTTCTTCTTCTTCATCATCTTGCTCTTCTTCTTAACTTCGTGGTTACTAGAATCGAGATTTTCACCATGTGAGGAGGAAGAAACAGTTGAAGAAAAAATAGGTGAAGAAGGCAGAGGGTCAACTTTAGGATCAACTTGAGGTTAATATTCTTGAGTTGGAGGAGAACTTGGTTGAGGGGAAGATTAGACATTCAGAAGTGTAGTGGTCGAAAATAACAAAACTGACAAACCAATGGTAAATTCTCGGAGGGACAACATTCCCATATGAGGAGCACTAATATTTTGAAAAGAAGGAAAAGGACCAAGATTCCTATCAAAAGGGTCTCCTTAATTGGTCGAATCATGAACTATTTCCATTAGTCTCACCTAAGATCTAATAAGGAGTTGTTCTATGGGGAGTTAGGATAGGATAGGATTTAGGACTTTTATCATGGATAAATAGTTATAACATATCCTAGAAGTTTCTAGAAGAGGAAGCTTTGGGATTCCTTTCGTTTTTAAAACTTTCTAAATCAGCGCGCCCCCAAAACTGAGCAACCAATTGGTGATCAACATAGGTAGAGAATAGGGAAACATGGTAGTTAATGTTGGCGAATGAGGAGAAATGGTGCGTTGGTTTAGAAAATGACTAAAATAAAGAAGTTTGAGGCATAAACTTTGGGATATGAGAGAGGAATACTTAACACTTTCTGTTGGGAGGATGAGAAAGTGTTCAAAGGATATGAATGATCCTATTTGAAGGCTCATTGAACATATGTGAAAAAAACAAGCTATAACAAACATTTCAAGGCTAACAAATGGGAAGAATCCATTAAATATATGGAAAGTTCAAACAGACTTAATGGGATCAGCTTGTCATCTGGCCCTCCTTCTAGATCTAGGAATGTTGATGTTGTTAGAACTGCCAACATTCAGGGCGTCTCCCTGATATTATGTCCAAATTATACCTCAAACTATTTCATGTAGGATCCCCATCTAGAATACTTCCTGACTTATGAAGAGCTAGGTTTTAATGATGTGCATTCACTGTAATAATTCATAGATTGGTGTATTTGTGACTTTGGTGAACAAGTGTATGACTATGTCGATGGTCAAGTGAAATGCATGAAATTTTCTAACATAATGAGGGGAAAATGAGTGAGCTCCTTACAATCTTGTAACTGTACGCAACTTTAAAGTAACACACGACGATAAACGAGATCATCAGTTAGATTGAAAAATAGTTCACAGGTTAACCATGATGGAAATAAACAACAACACACATCCAACAAGATTCATACTAATGAAAATGAAATATTTCATAAGCACTAGCATAAGTGAAATAACATATATTGGAAACATAACAAGAATACTTCTACTATATTCACAACATATTCATGAAAATGTGACAAATCTCAAGTTTTATTAGATTGAATGTTCCAAGCATACATATACCATTGATGAACCACTAGCCTAGTAGTGGAACATGAAGTATACACCTACTCCTCTAAAGAAATATACTACATCTATGCTACAAAGAAGCCAAGGCTCTAAAGAAAATCCCAGGCTCCAAATCTTAAACTAAAAGCCTAGGAAAAATCATGGCTCCCCAAAAGTTCGTTCCTTGAGTTATGAGGACATATTTATAGAAAAATGGGTGACTATTTACTTCCTCTTTGTGACTCTTCGACTTCCCTCATGACTCTTCAACTTATTTACAAAATGAATCTTCAATTTCATTACATCATAACCCTTCACATTCCACAATTGACACTAAGAATATTACAATATACTCATACACATATAGGACAAAATTGGGTAGAGCCAACTAGAGATCCTACTAGGACAAATGAGTCAAGATTGAGTTTGAGGAAACTCCAACTCGACAACTTCGAATTGTAGATTCTCGGTCACATGTTGGTGCCAAGATTTATATTGTGTGATGGCTTCCCCAAATATGTCATGGGATTAGTCTAAAAGCAGATGCTAGACTCAGTGGCATTGGGTACATTGATTCGGAACCAGTCTAGATTTCCTTCTTTAGAGGAGCATCATAGTGTTGATTTGGATAGGGCCACCAATGTACTTCTACATATTCTACCTATTCACTAGAAGATCTTCTATGGTAGATATTTTTCTAAACCAATCCAAGTATTCGTCAACCATCTATCTTACCTGATTCCTACATTTAGATTTAGTGAGTGAGCTAACTTAAGGAGTATTGTGTGATTTCACAATGAAATCCACAGTATTGTATAGTCATGCATATGAGGCTTGAGTATTGGCAATGAATGAAGTGAGTTTTTTGTTTCTTTTAATGATCATCCAAACTTGCACTTTCTCCAAATCTGTCTGTTTCCTTCTTTTCTTCACCAATTTGGATGGTCCCCGTTTGTATTGCATTGACCATTCATGCATGACAGTGATGGCTGTATGGGCAACCTTAAGGGCTTTGGAATTATCATTACACTTTTGCTACATGTCATCCAAGTGGACAACTGCCTCATGCATGGTCACAAGTTATCCATACAAGCTCCACATAGTTTCTCCCAATGCCAATACTTCACTAAGTATGGCTGGCTTAAGTTCTGCCAAATATACCTATGTGGGAGCTATGTTTTATACCTCTACTCAAAGTTGTTCAACTGCTTTCCTTGTAGTCTACAATTTTGTTTCCAATTTTTTATTCTTAGCCGTCATATATTTCTAGTTTAACATTGTAGCACCTTCAAAGGCCAAGTTGGTTGCATCGAAGGAAATTGGATTTCCTCGGGTATTTGTCACAATCACCATTTCTTTGATGAGTAAAGGAGATGTTGGGTCATAAAGAAAATATTTCTTCCTCTCTTATGCAATAATTTTCTAAAGCTCGTCATAAGTCAGAGTGTATGTGTCCATAACCTAGAACAATTTCCTCTTCCTTGCTCGGAGATTTCTCTATTGGACGATGGGGAGACTGAATGGTGACCTACTATGTGCTTAGAATAACATCAACATCTTGGCTGTATGACTCTGGTTTCACCTCCATGTCTTTCACGTTGATCAACTCCTCAATCTTTTTAGTGATCTCCTTGTCCTCCATTTGTTTACTCTCCTCCTCTAGTTGTCAGCTATGTTCTTCTTCTTTGGCTTGTCTTCGTGTGGCTAATTCTTCTTCTTCTCTTTGACTTTAGTTTTCTTCTTCTTCTCTTTGAATTTAGTTTTCTTCTTGCTTCTTCCTTTGTTCCTACAATATCCTTTGTTCTTATTCTTCCATCTACTTTTGTTTTTCTTCCTACATCCTCCGTTTACTCTTCCTATTTTTCCTCTATGGCTACTTTCAAAATGACTGGATCGTCTTTCTTCTTATGGCTTCTCTCTCCCCCTTGGCTATTTGGAAACCTTCCTCTTACCCTTTCTACACACTAGGTTTCACCTTTTTTATAGTACTACCTGTAGAGTTCCATAACTATTTTTTTTTACACCCATTTTCCTCGATATTCCTCTTTTTCCTCATCACTATCAACTTAATAAAGACAGTGCATCATAGATTTTGATAAGGTAAAAAATCTTACATGTCTTATTTTTCATATTCATTAAATTTCCTTATTTTTATGTTAAATATTGTATTAGTGACCAAATTAACATGATTCTACAGCTATTTTATAAATCTATAGCTACATCCATGGTTTCCGGGGTTCTAGTGTGCCAACGAAGCAACTAAGCACATGGGTGGTTGATGATCCATCCCCTCATGGATCTCCTCCTATTCAGTTGAGACAATTCAGCAAAGGAATCACATAGTGGCACGGTCAAAGGCACGGTTCAAACACATAGAATAAAAAGTCCAAGTGCGTGACACTTCTTCGATTTTCTTTCCAAATAGAAAGTCAACGAAATAACACCTTTTCTATTTGGTTTCAAATTTGAATCAGAATTGAACAAAACACCTGTAGGCACAGAAGTCTCAAACTACTGAGAACACATTCTATATAAATATGTATCCTCTGTTAATGATATCGAGGAGGAAGTAATAGTAAATCGCTGAAGATTTGTGAAATAGACCTTTGTTCTCATATTAATTTGAAGTTACATTTCATGATTCGATGCCTATACGAGTATGAATTACATCTACTGGATGTGGAAGGCCCCTACATCTAGTCAAGGTTTTAGTTTATTTCATTTCATTGATTTATGATTGTTTTTATTTAATCACTTTCTGTTATCACTGCAATCTAGCTTAATTTCTTTAATTCGTTGTTTTCATTATTTTGTTATAACTCAATTATTTCATTTATGCTTACAATCATTCAATAGTTTAGTTCTTCAATGTTTTTTGCTTCATTATAGTTAGTATTTGCATGTTTTTTTAGAAGTAGGATCTGTATGTACTCTGTAGTATGAAATTAGAGTTTTCCTTCATATTATTTAAAATCAGACTTTGTATATATGTTTCTCGAGAAGCTTTTGAAGGAGCATTAGAATAATTTGAATTTCAATACTCTATTTCATAACAGGAATGTGTTTAGATAGGTTCATAATTTTAGGATGAATGGCATAAGGATAATACTCAAATAGATATGACCTGGTAGACTAATATAAAAGTAGTTTAACTCCCACTTAATCTAACAGTATTTTAACTTCTGTGTATTAATTTATATAAATCTAACTCTAATATAAATCTAGATAACAAAGGAAAACTCAAAAGAAACATAACCATAATATTAAAAATTAAAGGTTAGGCTTCAAGCATATATAGTGCACCTTCACTTTATAAATTTACCAACTCCAGTCGATAATTTATGCTTGCAATTTAGGAACATTAAATTGACCAAATATTTTTGTGTTGTTGCCAGGGAAATGTAAATAGAAGCCTTAATAAATATCATAAAATAAAAACATGACATGCATAGGGAAAGAGACTCTAGAGGTAGGTTTGTAGGTCGAGGAAGAAGTTTAATTCCTACATCATCACTCACTCCACAGTGAGCTTGTAGTGCCACACCACCCACACAAACTCAAATTCCATCCATAGTAGGCCAATATATACTTCCTCAAGTCTTAAGATCTGAAATACAATCTAAAGGTTCACCAACTTCATCAACAGAGGTTGTGATAGAAGTAGATCCTACATTTCCAACAACCGGAATAATTTCTCTATATTCAACTGGAGAACAACTTCTACCTCAAGATTTGGAGGTTCATTCTAAAGAAGAAGAGCAAGAAACTTACTTCAAACCATTGATAGAATAACCAGAAGAACTAGAAGAAAGACTAGATAATCCTATTGAAGAACCAGATATCTATTATGAGGAATCAATCACGGCTAAGGAAGGAGAAGGGCATGTACACAATGTCAATGGTAAACAACATAGAATTAGAGGAGTGGGAGGAAACATAGGAGGTGAAAGAGGAGGTGGTATAGGTAGAGGAAGAGGAAATACAAAACCTTTTTTGTTCCCTATCCTTGACGAAGATACAACATTAAAAATGAAAAACATCACGCCTTCTATTCTCCCTAATTTTCATAGAATAAGAAGTGAAGAACCAGAGAAATTTCTACTTGAATTTGAAGTATTATGTAGATCGTATGATTATCTAGATGATGCTCAAAAACTAAAATTGTTCACTGCCACCTTAAAATATGCAACATTAAAATGGTTTATGAGTTCATAAACGAATTCTATAAGGACATGGCGACAAATGAAAGATGTATTCTTAGAGAAATATAAGGATTATTGTATGCCTCATATCATCAAGGTTGTAGTATTCAAAATGGTACAAAAATAATATGAGAATCTTGAAGACTTTGTTGAAATATTTGTCTATAATATTAAAAGGGAAAAAATGAGTAATCTCGATGAGGAAACTTTGAAAGCTCTCCTACTCAAATAGATTAAGGATGAGTAGATCAATCATCTCAATCTAATGGGAAAAGTAGATATGTTTTAGTTACCATTTGCATATATTTATGATCTATATGTACATATTTCGAGAGGTAAAGCAAGAACAATGAAAAGTTCAATGGATCCTCTTTTATCGAGAGTAAATAAATTTATGGTCAAGACAGTAAGAAGCGTAGAAATAGATAGCTTGCTTGATAATTTTAAAACAAATATTTTAGTGAGACTTAGTTACAAAACTGACACCCTTAAAATATAAAACAAGCATAAATCCAAAAATGTTGCATTATCCATCTTTTGTCCTAGGTGTAGAAAGAAACATGCTATGAGAGAATATCCATTAGACTTAAAAAGCATAGAATCCTGTGTTATATATGTAGAAAATCACGATATAGAAGAATGTGCCTCTATACTAGGCCTTAAGGCTATGTTTAGTGAAGAAGGAATGCAAATAAGGTAGACCCTCTTTACTTTATTGCCAAAATACCATGGAAAAACCCTCAAACAAATCAAACTCAAGGTTTCAGTCCCCAAAAATTTGTACAATCTTGACAAAATAATTGGAATCCACCTATGCCATGACATTCTTGGGCTCAACCACCACAATATTGGAATAAAGGATGGAAAAATCCTTACGAGATATATTCTAAATATCAAGAATATCTGCTACCTTATCCAAGTTTTCCACCGCAATACTTCCCTCAAACCAACTAGTTACATGAAGTTCAAGCTCAAAATAAAAATCCACAACTTTCTTTGCCATTTTTGCAAAGACCAAATCAAATACCCATTCAACCACTCCCAAACCCAAACAATAAAACTTCACAACAATTTTACAACTTAGAAGGACAAAATCCCGAAACTTATATGATAACTCCATTACATCTGATAATGTTCAATTAAGGGCTGGTAGAGTATTACAAAGGAAGAAACCATCTATTGTTATTCAGGAAATTGAAAAGAATTATTGAAAATATAATAATGACTTTGAAGAAGAGATTTCCCTTCCTCAGAAAGAAAATATTGAAGAAAAAAAAAATCCAACATATTCTAATAATACTCCTATTATAGAAAAACCTTCAATATCTATTTCAAGATCACCTTTCTCTGAAAGGTTGAAAATTGATAAAGGAGTAGAAAAAAATCATATTTTCTGGTTATGATATGTTAGGAAGAAAAATAAAAGAAATATAAATAATTAACTAGTTGGAAAAATTGAAAATATAATGACGGGAAAACAATAATTTAGAAATATGTAGATCCACGAAGCCCCTTCGTAAAAACACACATCAATGGAACTGAAACACCAAAAACACTAATTGATCTAGGAGAATCCATAAGCATATTCAGCAAACAAACTATGGATAAATTGAAGCTTCCTAATCTTCAATACACATAAACATTGTTAGAATTAGTAGATAGGTCTGTAATTAAACCCGATGTTGTGTTAGAAGATATATATGTATAGTTAGGTTCTTGGGAACATCATGTTGATTTCATGATTCTAACACTGACGAATAATTTAGGAGTACATATTTAGGGAGGCCATGGCTAGCTACAACCAATGCTTTTATTAGTTTTAGATTAGGAGACATGTTTATCTCAGATTGAAGCTCAAAAATGAAATTTACATTGTACCCACCTACAGAAACAATTATAGAAGTAGAAAATGAAGAATGGATAGATTAAGATAATTATATAAACCATTTTTCACTATTTCACAAACAAAGAAGGAGGATCAAATTTTAAATTCAATAGAAAATAATGAACCCTCTTTATATTGTGGCGATAGTTATAATTTTCAAGAACAATGTAAAATTAAATACTTATCATCTAGACAAATGTCCTTACATTCTACGGAAAGTTCTGGAAACTCTTCAACATAATTCTTTTCCAGGAAAAATCTTAAGCATCAGTGAAAAATTTGAAGAATTACAGAAAAACAAACTGGTAGAAATATTGCAAAAACACTCCTCTGCATATGCATGAGAATACATTGATATGAAAGGAATACTTGCATGCATCATACTTATATTGAATAAAATTCTAGACTAGTTCGACAACCACAATCATGAATGAATCCAAACTTAAAAGAAATTGTTAAAGAGGAATTGCAGAAACTGTTAAATGTAAATTTCATCTATCCAATATCACATAGTCAATGGGTTTCACTCTTAGTAATTGTTCCTACGAAAAATGGAAAATGGAGAGTATGCATTGATTACAAGGAATTGGATAAAGAAATTCTAAAAGATCAATTTCCACTCCCTTTCATATATCAAGTTTTAGATACATTAGTAGGGATAAATCATTTCTCATTTTTAGATGGTTTTAGTGGGTATAATAAGATTCAGGTAGCACTTGAAGATCAAGACAAACCACATTCACCTGTCCATGGGGGACTTATTCTTACAAAGTACTTCCTTCGGACTATGCAATGCTCCAATAGCATTCCAAAGAGGAGTACTAGGAATTTTCTTTGATCTTACTCATGATTGTGTAGAAGTGTATATAGATGATTTTACCGTTGAGGGAAATTCTTTTCAAGAAGTAATTGAAAATTTAGAAAAAGTTCTGATAAGATGAAAAGAAGAAAATCTTTCATTAAGTCATGACCAATGTTTTATGATATTTCATGAAGGAATTTTTTTAGGTCACCATATTTCAGGAAATTGAATTAAGGTAGACTCATCTAAGGTAGAAATTATTTCTAAATTATAAATCCCAGGTTGTCAAGAAGATATTAAGAGTTTTCTTGGCTTTACTGGATATTATAGAAGATTCCTAGAAAACTACACAAATATTGCATCTCCACTCTTCAAATTACTTACCAAATATTGTGAATTTAGTTGAAACTCCGATTGTCAAAAGACTTTTAGAACTTTGAAAAAGAATATCTCTAAAGCACACATCTTAAAAGAACCTAATTGGAAATTTGCTTTTCATATATCAATTAATGTTTCAATTAAACTCTAGGAGATGTGTTAGGACAAAAGAACTCACCCATTATGCCATTTATTATACAAGTAAAAAATTAACTCCCGTAAAGCTAAATTATACTGTAACTGAAAAGTAGTTTTTATCTATCATTCATGCCATTAACAAATTTAGACATTACATTACTAGCTATGAAACTTTCATTCATATACACCATTCTTCCATTAGATATTTAATGAATAAACCAGTTACTAATGGTAGAGTAACAGGATGGTTATTACTGTTACAAGAATTCAATGTCACCATTCTGGATAGACCTGGAAAATAAACACAATTGTTCACTTTTTATCTAGAATTGAGAATGATAACAATGATACACCTATAGATGATAAGTTTCCTAATGAATGTATTTTTGCAGTGTATATTAAATCACCTTAGTTTGCATATATTTTCAATTATTTAGCTTTAAAAAAGCTACCCTCCTATTTGTTTCTTAGAGGAAAGAGAAGAATAATCCAATCAAGTGCATCTTATTCAGGAAAAATGAAGGATGATACAAGACGGGACCAAATCTCATCATCTGAAGGTGTGTAAGATAAGATGAAATACCTAAAATGCTTAAAGCATGCCCTGATGAACCATGTGGTTTCATTTTGCTAACACCCTTAAAATATAAAACAAGGATAAATCTGAAAATTCTGCATTATCCATCTTTTGTCATAGGTGTAGAAAGAAACATGCTCTGAGAGAATGTCCTTTAGACTTAAAAAGCATAGAAACATATGTTATATGTGGGGACAATGATGATAAAAAAGAATGTACATCTATACCAGGCCTTAAGGTTGTGTTTAGTGAAGAAGGAATGTTGAATCATGTAGACCCTCTTTACTTTATTGCCAAAAGACCATGGGAAAACCCTCAAGAAAATCAATCTCTACATTTCAATACTCAACAATTTGCACAATCTTGAAAAAATAATTGGAATCCACCTATGCCATGGTAGCCTTGGCCTCAACCACCACAATGTTGGAATCAAGGATGGAAAAATCCTTGTGGGAGATATTCTAAATATCAACGATATCCACCACCTTATCCAAATTTTCCACCACACTACTTCCCTCAAACCAACTAGATACCTGAAGCTCAAAATGAAAATCCACAAGTTTCTTTGCCATTTTCGCAAAGACCAAATCAATTACCCATTGAACCACTCCCAAACCTAAACAGTAAAACTTCACAACCTATTTACAACTTAGAAGGACAAAATCCTCGAACTTATATGATAACTCCATTAGATCTGATATTGTCCAATTAAGGGTTGGTAGAGTATTACAAAGGAAGAAACCATCTCTTGTTATCTAGGAAACATGAAAGAATTCTTAAAAAGATAATAATGACTCTGAAGAAGAGATTTCCCTTCCTCAGAAAGAAAATATTGAAACAAGAAAAAATCCCACAGATTCTAATAATACTCCTATTATAGAAAAACCTTCAATATCTACCTCAAGACCACCTTTTCCTGGAAGGTTGAAAATTTATAAAGGTGTAGAAAAACAAATCTTATTTCCTGATTATGAAATGTTAGATGAATTAAAAAAATGTTTGTATAAAAATTCCATTATTACAAGAAATAAGATAAATACATATTTTTGCAAAAATAATTAAGGAATTGAGTACTAAAGGACCAGGAAGAAAAAAAAAAGAAATAAAAAGAATTAACTAGCCAGGAAAATTGCAGATATCATGATAGGGAAATCAATAATTTAGAAATATTTAGATCCAGGAAGCCCCATTGTGAAAACACACATCAATGGAACTGAAATGCTAAAAACACCAATTGATCTAGGAGAATCCATAAAAATAATGAGAAAACAAACTATGGATAAATTGAAGATTCCTAATAATCAATACACACCAAAATTTTTACAATTAGTAGATAGATCTGTAATTAAACTTGATGGTGTGTTAGAAGATATATATGTATCCTTATATTCTTGGGAATATCCTTTTGATTTCATGATTCTAACACCGAGGAATAATTTAGGAGGACATCCATTAATTTTAGGGAGGCCATGGTTAGCCACAACCAATGCTTTTATCGGTTTCAGATCAACATATATGTTTATCTCAGGTTGAAGCTCTAAAAAGAAATTTACATTGTACCCACATAGAAAATCATTGATAGAATTAGAAAATGAAGAATGGATAGATGAAGATAATGATATACAACCATTTTTCTCTATTTCGCAAATAAACAATGAGGATCAAATTTTAAATTCAATTGAAAATAATGAACCCTCTTTATATTGTGACGATAGTTGTAATTTTCAAGAACAATGTAAAATTCAATATTTATCATTTAGAACAATGTCTTTACATTCCATGGAAAATTTTGGAAACTCTTCAATAGGAATTTTTCCCAGGAAAAACCTTAAACATCAATGAAAACCTCGAATAATTATAGAAAAACAAACTGGTAGAAATATTGCACAAATCCTCTTCTGCATATGCATGGGAATACACTGATCTGAAAGGAATACTTTCATGCATCATATTTATATTGAAGAAAATGATAGATGAGTTCGAAAACCATGAAGATGAATGAATCAAACTTTAAAAAAAGTTGTTGAAGAGGAATCGTAGAAACTATTAAATGTAAATTTCATCTATCTAATATCGAACAGTAAATGGGTTTCACTCCTAGTAATCATTTGTAAGAAAAATGGAAGATGGTGAGTATCCATTAATTACAAGGAATAAGATAAAGCAATTTTCAAAGATCAATTTCCACTCGCTTTCATATATCAAGTTTTAGATACATTAACAGGGATAATTATTTCTCATTTTTGGATGGTTTTAGTGGGTGTAATAAGATTCAGGTAGCATCTGAAGAACAACACAAAACCACATTCACCTCTTGATGGCAGACTTATTCTTACTGAGTAATTCCTTTTGGACGATGCAATTTTCTCCAGCAACATTCCAAAGCGAAGTACTAGGAATTTTCTCTAATCTTATTCATGATTATGTGGAAGTGTATATGGATGATTTCACAGTCTATGGAAATTCTTTTCAAGAAGCACATGAAAATTTAGAAAAATTTCTGATAATATGCAAAGAAGAAAATCTTTCATTAAGTCATGACAAATGTTTTATGATGTTTAATGAAGGAATTTTTTTAGGTCATCATATTTCAGGAAATGGAATTAAGGTAGACTCATCTAAGGTAGAAATTATTTCCAAATTATCAATCCCAGGTTGTCAATGAGATGTTAGGATATTTCTTGGTTTTACTGGATATTATATAATATTCATAGAAAAGTTTCACAAAGATTGCATCTCCACTCTTCAAATTACTCACCAATGATTTGGAATTTAGTTGGAACTCTGATTGTCAAAAGGCTTTTGAAACTTTGAAAAATAATATCTCTAAAGCACCCATCTTAAAAGGACATAATTGGAAATTTCCTTTTCATATAGAAATCGATGCTTCAAATACAACTCTAGGAGTTGTGTTAGGACAAAAAGGCTCATTCTTATGCCATTTATTATACCAGTAAAAATTTGACTCCTGCAGAGCTAAATTATACTATAATTGAAAAGGATTTTTTAGCTATCATTCATGCCATTAATAAATTTAGACATTACATTACTCGCTATGAAACTTTCATTCATATAGACCATTCTTCCATTGGATATTTAATGAATAAACTAGTTACTAATGGTAGAGTAACAAGATGGTTATTACTGTTACAAGAATTCAATATCACCATTCTTGATAGACCTGGAAAACAAAACACAATTGTTTGCTTTTTATCTAGAATTAAGAATGGTAACAATGATACATGTTTAGAGGATAAGTTTCCTAATGAATGTCTTTTTGTAATGTCTACTAAATCACCTTGGTTTGCAGATATTGTCAATTATTTAGTTTTAGGAAAGTTACCTTCCTATTTGATTCTTAGAGGAAAGAGAAGAATAATCCAAACAAGTGCATATTATTCATGGACAAATGAAGAATTATACAAGACAAGACCAAATCTGATGATCGAAAGGTGTGTAAGAGAGGATGAAATACCTTAAATACTTAAAGCATGCCATGATGAACCATGTGAGTTCATTTTTATAAAAAGATAGATATTTTAGGAAGTCTTAGTTAGAAAATTGACACCCTTAAAATATAAAACAAGAATAAATCCGAAAATGTTGCATTATCCATCTTTTGTCCTAGGTGTAGAAAGAAACATGCTCAGAGAGAATGTCCTTTATATTCAAAAAGCATAGAAACATGTGTTATATGTGGGGAAAATGAAGATACAAAAGAATGTACCTCTATACCATGCCTTAAGGCTATGTTTAGTGAAGAAGGAATGCCATATCAAGTAAACCCTCTTTACTTTATTGCCAAAAGACCATGGAAAAATCCTCAAACAAATCAAACTTAAGGTTTCAATAATTGGAATCCACCTATGCCATGGAAGCCTTCGGCTCAACCACAACAATATCGTAATCAAGGATGGAAAAATCCTTATGGGAGCTATTCTAAATATCAACAATATATGCCATATTATCCACATCTTCCACCACAATACTCTCCTTAAACAACCTAGTTACATGAAGCTCAAAATGAAAATCCACAACTTTCTTTGCCATTTTCGCAAAGACCAAATCAATTATGCATTCAACCACTCCGAAAACCAAACAATAAAAATTCACATCGTCTTTACAACTTAGAGGGTCAAAATCCTCAAAGTTATATGATAACTCCATTAGATCTGATAATGTTTAGTTAAGGGTTGATAGAGTATCAGAAAGGAATAAACCATCTACTATTATTCATGAAATAGAGAATAATTCTCAAAAAGATAATAATTACTCTGAAGAAGAGATTTCCCTTCCTCAGAAAGAAAATCTTGAAACAAAAAACAAAAATCCCACACATTCTAATAATACTCCTATTATAGAAAAACCTTCAGTATCTATCTAAAGACCAGCTTTTCCTGGAAGGTTGAAAATTCATAAAGGAGTAGAAAAAAAAATCATATTGCCTGATTATGATATGTTAGATGAATTAAAAAAATGCTTGTATAAAATATCATTTATTACAGGAAATAAAAGAAATACCTAATTTTACAAAAACAATTAGGGAATTGAGTACTAAATCATCAGGAAGAAAAATAAAAGAAATAAAAAAGAATTAATTAGTCAGGAAAATTGTTGATATCATGATGGGGAAAACAATAATCCATAAATATTTAGATCCAGGAAGCCCCATTGTTAACACACACATCAATGGAACTGAAATACCAAAAACATTGGTTGATCTAGGAGAACCCATAAACATAATGAGCAAACAAACTGTGGATAAATTGAAGCTTCCTAATCTACGATAAACACCAACAATGTTACAATTAACAGACATATCTATAATTAAGCCCGATGGTGTGTTAGAAGATAGATATGTATCCTTATATTCCTTGGAATATCCTGTTGATTTCACGATTCTAACACCGAGGAATAATTTAGGAGGAAATCCATTAATCTTAGGGAGGCCATGGTTAGCTACAAGCAATGATTTTATCAGTTTTTTATCAGGAGACATGTTTATCTCATATTGAAGCTCAAAAAATAAATTTACGTTGTCCCCACCTACAAAAACAATGATAGAAGTAGAAAATTAAGAATGGATAGATGAAGATAATGATATACAACCATTTTTCACTATTTCACAAATAAACGAGGAGGATCAAAGTTTAAATTCAAAGGAAAATAATGGACCCTCTTTATATTGTGATTATAGTTATAATTTTCAAGAACAATGTAAAATTCAATATTTATCATCAAGTCAAATGTCTTTACATTCTATGGAAAAATTTGGAAAATCTTTAATAGAATTGTTCTCCAGGAAAAATCTTGAACATCAATGAAAACCTCGAAGAATTACAAAAAAACAAACTGGTAGAAATATTGCGAAAACACTCTTCTACATATGCATGGGAATACACTGATATGAAAGGAATACTTGCATGCATCATATTTATATTGAAGAAAATGCTAGACGAGTTCCACAACCACAACGATGAATGAATCCAGACTTAAAAGAAATTGTTAAAGAGGAATTGCATAAACTGTTAAATCTAAATTTCATCTATCAAATATCAGATAGTCAATGGCTTTCACTCATAGTAATCGTTTTGAAGAAAAATGGAAAATGGAGAGTATGTATTGGTTACAAGGAATTGGATAAAGCAATTTTGAAAGATCAATTTCCATTGCCTTTCATATGTCAAGTTTTAGATACATTAGCAGGGATAAATTATTTCTCACTTTTGGATGATTCTAAACGGTATAATAAGATTCATGTACCACTTGAAGATCAAGACAAAACCACATTCACCTGTCCATGGGGTACTTATTCTTACCAAGTACTTCCTTTTGGACTATGAAATGCTCCAGCAACATTCCAAAGATGAGTACTAGAATTTTGTCTGATCTTATTCATGATTTTGTGGAAGTATATATGGATGATTTTACAGTTTATGGAAATTATTTTCAAGAAGTGCTTGAAAATTTAGAAAAAGTTATCATAAGATGCAAAGAAGAAAATCTTTCATTAAGTCATAACAAATGTTTTATGATATTTAATGAAGGAATTATTTTACGTCAACATCTTTCAAGAATTGAATTAAGGTAGACTCCATCTAAGGTAGAAAATCATTTCTAACTTATGAATCCTAGGTTGTCGATGAGATCTCAGGAGTTTTCTTGGTTTTACTGGATATTATAGGAGATTCATAGAAAACTTCACAAAGATTGCATCTCCACTCTTCAAATTACTCACCAAAGATTGTGAATTTAGTTCGAACTTTGATTTTCAAAAGGCTTTTGAAACTTTGAAAAAGAATATCTCTAAAGCACCCATATTAAAAGGACCTAATTTGAAATTTCCTTTTCATATATGATTTGATACTTTAGATACAACTCTACTAGCTGTGTTAGGACTAAAATACCCAACTCCTTATGCCATTTATTATACCAATAAAAATTTAACTCCTGCAGAGCTAAATTATACTGTAATTGAAAAGGATTTTTTAGCTATCATTCATTCCATAATAAATTTAGACATTACATTACTGGCTATGAAACTTTCATTCATATAGAACATTATGCCATTAGATATTTATTGAATAAACCAATTACTAATGTTATAGTAACAAGATGGTTATTATTGTTAGAAGAATTCAATATCACCATTCTGGATAGACCTAGAAGAGGAACCACAATTGTTGACTTTTTATCTAGAATTCAAAATGATAACAATGATATAGCTATAGAGAATAAGTTCCCTAATGAATGTATTTTTGTAGTGTCTACTAAATCACCTTGGTTTTTAGATATTGTCAATTATTTAGTTCCAGGAAAGTTACCCTCCTATTTGTTTTTAGAGAAAAGAGAAGAATAATCCAAACAAGTGCATGGTATTCATCGATAAATGAAGAATTATATAGGACAAGGCCAAATCTCATCATCTGAAGGTGTGCAAGAGAAGATGAAATGCCTGAAATACTTAAAGCATGCCATGATGAACCATGTGGGTTCATTTTGCTGACAAAACAACTACTTATAAAGTCCTCTTACGATATTATTGGCCTTCCCTTTTGAAGGATGTCAAGGAATATTTTAAGTGGTGTGATAGTTATTAGAGAATGGGGAAACGTGCTCCTTCACATGAAATGCCACTACAGCCTCAAGTACTCATCGAGTCTTTTGAAAAATGGGCTTTAGATTTTATTGGACCAATTAATCCATATTCAGAACAAAAAAATATATTCTTGTATGCAATTATTGGGTTGCTAAATGAGTAGAAGCTAAGGAACTTTATTTTGGTGCTAAAAATGTTCTAGTTCCATTTATTTTTGACAATATTTTGACTTCTTTTTGTGTCATAAGAGAAATTGTAATAGATCAAGGAAAGTAATTTACATCTAGAATAATGTAAAATATCGTGGAAGAATATATATTCAAGCATTGGAAATCTACTCTGTACCATCCACAAGAAAATGGACAAGTAGCATCTACCAACAAAGTGACTAAAGAAATACTCCCTATGAACTTGTTTATGGGAAGCAAGTCCTATTTCCAATTGAGTTCCATATTCATACCTACAAGATAACAGTCAAGTTGGGAGTTGACTTATCAGAAGCACAAAAGATAAGAGTGGGACAACTCAATGGGCTTAATGAAATAAGGCAAGTTGATATCTAGAAGATTAGTTTACTCCAGCAACAGAGATCGAGATGGCATGATAAATACATCAAGAAAAGAAAATTTTAGCCAGGAGATTGGCCATTACTCTTCAACTCAAAGTTCAAAATTTTCCAAGGAAAGTTTCAAACTTGCTTGCTTGCACCTTATGAGATTGAAAATCTTTTTGATAATGGAGCAGTCAAAATTACGAATATTGATGAAGAAAAATTGCATCTCTTAGTAAATGGACATCAACTCAGGATATATCATAAGCCAATCACAATGGAGGAATTTGTAAATATTTTCTAGGACATCTATGATTTTAAGTTGGTTAAGAATTCTTCTTCTTCTTCTCCACCTTAAAATTTTGCTTCTTCTTCTCTCTCTGTCTCTCTCTGTCTGTCTGTCTCTCTGTCTCTCTTTTAACCATGAAAAACAAGAATTCTTGGCATCTTAAATTTTCTTTGTATCCAATTTTATAGAGTTCCATTTTATTTTATCCCTTTCTTTTCAAAAATAATAGATAGCTACAGAATCATTGCTTTTTTGCATCTCTTATGACTTTTTTGTAGCCAATTTGATAGACACTTCTGATAATACAATTGAAGGAATGATTGATTCCCTCCACTGCAAAGTACCTGAAGATAACATAAAAGGCAACCAAAGGATAGAAACCAAATAATTAAAAGGTATGAAATTCTTTAATTTAAAACTAGGGATCAAAACATTACACATGTGAATTATAAGACATAGTACTATAGAAAAAAATCAAAATCATTATTGCAAAGGGTTGATGGTGTAATGTCAAATCTTGCATAATTCACCATTCACCCCGAGTCATCATAACTCATATCCCGATCCATTGAATTGTCCGAGTAAATAATAGGAATGAATGATAATAACAATCTTAACCTTTCCACTCTCAAAACTCTATCAAGCCATCATATCATGTCAAACAAAAGAGTTTTGAAACAAAGATTCTTGTCCATGGGAGTGATAATGAGAACAGAGCCAATAGGGAAGAAACGTTTTTGGGGTATCCACAGACAAAAGAATTATTGCAGAAAGAATAGTGACTAGAATTTGTAGAGAAATTCAATGGCTTCAATAAAGAAGTGACCAAATCCTTCACTAGGGTTTTTGATGGAGTTGAAGTGGAGATAGTGAACATAAAATTCACAGTGATAGAGTCATTTATAACTAAAGCCACTAGATTGCCACAGATTGGAGAGAAATGGTTCAAGGACAGAGGTGTTGAAAAGGAAGACTCAAAGGTTTTTCTAATGAAACCAAGCATGGACAACACCATTTTCAAGAAGGGAATCGCAAGCATGATGTTCAAAATTAAGTGGAGGAACCTACTCCTAGTAATCCAAAAATTTGTTACAGGAAAAGGATGTTTTGGATGTATATTTTTCTATCATATTCGGCTGCTAATTTGTTTTCTTGATGGAAATGAGATCAACCTTTTTTATTTCTTGTTGAATAATCTTAGAAAGATGTCAGGAAATGTTCAGAGCATAATTTAGTTTATAGACAATACAATGTATCGCCATGGTCTAGTCAAAATACATGTTGAATTTCGTATCCAAAACATAGGTGATAATTGGGAAACATTTTTAGTAAGAAATCACTTTCAAGAAGAAATGCATGAGAAATAAAATAGAAACAGACCTCAGAGGGGAAGGAAAATAAAAATTTATAGGACACAAGAATAAGAAGTAGAACAATGACAAAAACTATCAGAAGATGACATCCCTCTTGCTGAAGTTTTAGATAAAGTAAACAAAAGAAATGTTAGAAGAAAGAAAGCCAGTAAAGAAATAGAGATTTCACCACAACTAGAGAACTCTAAAAGAAAAAAGAACAAAACTCGAAAGACCCCTCTCATAGGTTTAACAATGAGTACTAGACTCAACTCAGCAGAAGAACTACTTCAAAGAGCACAGAGCACATCAATATAGAAATAGAAGGAAACTCAGAGGCAAAAAAAGACTTAGGAACTCCTCCAAGGGTTTCATCACCAAGGGTTTCATCATCGAGGGTTTCATCACCAACTGTCACCTCGCCTCCCCAGATTTAAAGACAAAGAACGACATGATTGATCTGATGTAGAAGGAGATCTATGATTATATTGAATCCCTGGAGAAAAGGGACGCAACAAGAGTATCCAATCCAATTCAAGAGGAGGCAAAAGTCCAGTTCAATGAAACACAAGAACCTCCAGAAATCAATATATTGAAACAAGAAATCTTCCAACTAGAGATATTAAACAGGTACATCAAAAATGAAAATCAAGCCTTGAAAGCACAAAATGAAATCCAAATAGCTAAGAGTGGAAAACTCCTCTTACATCTAACTTTGTGGTTTAATACAAACATGAAATTGAAGAAGAAAAGAAAGGCTTTACAACAACAGGTTATAAGCTTGAAATACAATATCCTCATGTGGAGACCAAGGATGGCAATGACTAGAAAGAAAGTGAAAACGATGATGTTAGATGTACTCATAGAAGTTTCCAAGCAAATTCAATAGCTCAATATATCAATCTTTTATTTTGTATGAGGACATACAAAATACTCATTATGGGGGAACATAGAGTTCCATAACTATTTTTCTTTTACACCCTTTTTCTTCCATTTTCCTCTTTTTCATCATCATTATCAACTCAATAAGTGAACTAAATCAAAGGTTTTGATAAGGAAAAAACACTTACATGTATTATTTTTTATATTCATTAATGTTCCTTATTGTTTTGTTATTATTGCATTAGCTAAAAATTTAACATGATTTTGCAGCGACCTCCATGTTTTGACGATATATGGTGCACCAATACAATGACTAAGCATATGGGTAGTTTAGGATCGATCACGTCATGGATATCCTCCTATTAACATAAGAAAATTCACCAAAGGAATGACACAATGGCATGGTCAAAGGCATGGGTCAAACACGTAGTAGAAAAAGTATGAGTGCATCATGTTTCTTCGATATGTTTTCCAAATAGAAAATCAAATAAAAGACACTTTTTCTATTTAGTTTCAAATTTGAATAAGGATTGAAAAACATGCCTGTAGGCATAGAAGTCCCAAAAACTTGAGCACAAATTTTATATAAATGTGTACACTGTGTAAGCGATATCAGGGAGGAAGTAATAGTTAATTGCTGAAGAATTATGAAATAGACCTTTGTTCTCATATTAATTTGAAGTTACCTTCTATGATTGGACATGTATATGAGTTTGAATTACACCTACTGGATGTGGAGGGCCCTTGCACATAGCTAAGGTTTTAGTTTATTTCATTTCATTTATTCATGATGGTTTTCATTTAATCGCTTTCTCTTATTACTACATTCTGGTCTAGCTTCTTTAATTTGTTGTATTCATTATCTTGTTATAGCTCAGTCATTTCATTTACCATTTCGTTATTTTGTTCATGCTTACATTTGTTCAATAGTTTAGTTCTCCAATGGTTTTTGTTAGTATTTTCTCACTTTTCTAGAATTACAATATGTATCCACTCTGTAGTCTGCACTTAGAGATTTCTTTCATATTGTTCAAAATCAAAATTTGTATATATGTTTTGTAGACATGTTTTTGAAGGGGCATTAGAATAATTTGAATTTCAATACTCTATTTCATAGTAGCAAGGTGTTTATATAGGTTCATAATTTTGGGATAAATAACATAAGGATAATACTCAAGTAGATATGACCTGGTAGATTAATCTAAAAGTAGTTTAACTCCCACTTTATCTAACAATAGTTTATCTTCCATTTATTAATTTATATAAATATAAGTCTAATAGAAATATAGATAACAACGAAAATCTCAAGACAAACATAAGAGTCATCTTACAAACTAAAGGTTACGCTTCTATCATATATAGTGCACGTTCACTTCATAAGTTTACTAGCCTCGATCGATAATTTATGCTTGCAATTTAAGAACATTAAATTTACCAAACACTACCCATGGAGTGACTTATTTCTATGGAGTAACCTATGATGCTCCAACAAATCTGACCCATTCGCGGGACTAGGAGACATTATAATAATTCTTCCATGCATCCTCCTTAGGCCTACTAGTGTTCATGCTTGGACACTGAAAATTAATCATTGCACAATGGTCTTTGGAAACATTCCTCGGATCCTATGGATTGAAGTCGAAATGGATGAATGTGAAATTCTCTATTAGCTTTCCTTTGGTGTTGGTGACTTGCATGTCCTTGATTTTGTACAATATGATTTTCATAGGTTTCCTTTGTATAGATGGTCAACATTATTATCTAGCATCTACTTGCAGTTATTAGAGAGGTTTTCTTCATGGCCCCAATTGGATGGATATGGAGGAAGGATTCGTCACTTCCTTTGGCTTGGATCAAGTTGTATCTTTCTTGTACTTACTGCTATTAACTAATAAAGAAGCACATGTTTTGTTCCTGATATATGTTGTCATCTTATGAATGATCGTTTATATGTTTATATATGCTTATATAATGTATTTATATCTATATAAATTGAATTATCTATTATGCATACTCTTTCGAGATTGATTTATGTGTCTCCACATCTTGGAGGAAGCAGAGGGTTTGGATTTGAGTGCTCATTGTCAATTATCTTACACTAATCTATTGAGGATTTCAACCCTTGCCTCAAGGAACTTTTCCTGCCAACAACATCATGTTATTATGGTGTCCAAGTCCAATTCATGCTAGGGAATGAATCGTGAGCACAAATTACATCCAATAGGTAGGCGGACATGTAAAATATAGCTTGATTTCCCTTGGGAGGATTGAGGGAATTAAATACATGGATCTTTAGCTGTTGAACCCACAATTCAGACTAGTTGAATGGTCTTCCTTTGTTCACAACATGATTGAGTAAGAATTCCCGCCCTTTATGTAAGGTCTCATTGCTCTGTTGACTATAGATTCTGCGACATAGAACTATTAAGGGCTTTTAGGACCTCCTGAGAGATTTTTTATCATAGTTGTTGATGGGTGTTTCACAAAACTTTGTTGGCTTTCTCACCCAACTTTTGACAATATCTTTTATGTGTAGATCATCTTCTGGATTCATCAAATTTGGTCTCTTTTGATCCACGTTTCGAACCAACAACGGTGGTTTATCTTCAGGATCTGAAAGATTAATGAAAAACTCGTATTTTTATTCAATTTAATAAATAGATATATGAGATGCATTGCCGAAAAATATTAGGATTAACTGACTTATTATTGAATTATTATTTTTACTAAGGTCATAAATTTATATCTTATTATTTATTATATTGTCTTACTTATTTTTTTAATTTATATCTTATTACTTTAATTATATTTTATTAAATTTATTATAACTTATTTAATTTATTAGGTTATAGTTGTTCTAATTTTATATCTTATTATTTAGTTATGTTTTATTATAATGTTTTATTATGATTTTAACAATAATTTTTTATTAATAAATTTTAATAAACTATTATTAAAATTATTATTTTATTGGGGTTATAGATGTTTTAATTTATATCTTATTATTTTAATGGTATTTTATTATAATTGTTTTATTTATGTTTTGATTTTTTTTATTAATTAAAATAGTAATCCATACGTATTATTAATTAATACATTTTAACAATAAATTTAAATATATGTCATGAAAATATATTATAGTAATATTACACTAAATTAATATATAATTATAGTAATATTAATAATAATATATTCTAACAATAAATTAAAATGTATTATAAAATGTATATTACAAGAATTGCTTATAGTTATATTAATAGTGTTTGAGTTTAACTTGTATTAATAATATCAAAGATTTTTATTGTTTAATTTTAAGTTATTGTTAAATTTAATTTCTTGTTAAATATATTATGGTCATAATTTATTTTCAATTATAATGGATTAAGTTATTTTTATTTGTTCTAGGTTAATTAGGGGAGAATTATAGTTAAGGAGGGGTAAATTTGGATGGTAGGGTTGGAATCCAGTTTCGCTTATGTTCCATCCATCATCTCTATTGAGGTTATTAGGGTGCTTGCTAATTTCTATGGCCTCTCTGAATTTCCTTATGAAGTAGTGATAACTTCTAGCTAAGAGGCGGGTATCTTCTATACAAATTTGATGCTTAGTTTTGTTAGAATGTTCTGCTAAAGCTGATGATTCAGATCGATTACATTTAATGTCAGTTGAGTGTTCTTGGATTCTTGTGTTAAAGGATCTCGCAATCTCACCTACAAAGGCCTTGATGCATGAGCAGGGAATTAAGTAGACTCCCTTATGACATTTTGGATCAATTTGTCTTTAATTGGATTACGACAACAATGGATGGTGTTTAATGGTTTGAAGGTGGTTAGAATCCTATTCTTTCTTGGGATGTGGGGATTTTATGAGCAGTCCTTAGTATGTAAGGGAGGTTAACTTTACCTATTATATTATCAAAAATTTTATTCTTATTTGGTCTAGTGTTTTCTTTGTTTATGGCTTTGATAGCTTGATGCTTGTTGTATTTGTTTTTCAGAACTTTAATAAGGTGTTGTTTTTCTTTTTTTAGGTGTTCCTTGTCATAGATACTGAAGGCTCTCATTGCTAATGTGTTGAGGACTCCTAGTCTGTGGGTTGGGTGATGATGGGAGGAGGCATGTAAATATTGTTTGGTGTGAGTCTTTTCTGTATATACCTTGTGAGATATAGAGCCATCATCATTCCTAGTGATGCGGATATCAAGAAAGGGCAGGCTTTTGTTGACCTCGACTTCCATAGTGAATTTTATGGAAGGTGATAAACTATTAAGGTGTTGTTTGAAGGTTTCTAGGGTTTCTCTTCCATGAGGCCATATTATGAATGTTTCATCCACATCTCTTTTCCACAATTTAGGTTATAGGGGTGAGGTGTTGAGGGATTTGTTTTCAAAGTCTTCCATGAATAAATTGGCAATAATAGGAGACAAAGGTGACCCCATTGCAACTCCGCATGTTTGTTCATAAACAACTTCCATGAAGCTGAAAAATGTGGATCTTAGGCAAATTTCTATGAGCCTTGCTGTGTCAGGATCTGTTATTTTGCAGATGACTTCGATGGCATCATTGATGGGGATGTTGGTATATAGTTAGGTGACATCAAAGCTAACCGAAATGTCATTTTGATCAAGTTCGATGTTATCAAATTTCTCAATAAATTGGGTTGAGTCTTTGACAGAATATTTTGTGTTTCCCACTAGAGGTTTTAGTTTTTTCACTAGGTGTTTTGCTAGGTGGTATGTTAGCCCATTAATGGTGTTTAATATTGGTCTGAGACGAATGCCTTCCTTATGAATCTTTTGAGCTCCATATATTCTAGGTGTGTGTGGATTGTTAACTATGAGATTTTTTTTTTTCTTGTACCTTGCTTGTTTTGATTAAGTTGCATACTTTTTTTGAGATTTTGTTTAAAGGGTTTTTATCGAGTTTTATGTAGCAACCACTATTGCTTAGATGGTCTAGCATTTTTTCTTTTTAGTCACTTTTGTTTGTGATAATAGTGGCTCCTCCTTTGTCTTCGTCCAACACTACAGCATCAGGGTTCGAGTTCAAGGATTTGAGAGCTAGATATTCATGTTTGCTGATGTTCCTTTTGGGGGCTTTTGATTTGTTAAGAGTGATGGAATAGTCTCGTCTAATTTGTTCTTTTGTGGTGTGAGGAATGTTTTTAGTGCCATATTCAATGTTGCACAGAATGTCTTCAACAGGGATCTTGTGAGGGGTAATAGAGAAATTTAGACCTTTACTTAATAAGTTGAGGATGTGCTCATTTAGTCGAAGGTTAGATAGATATATGGCTAGATTGTCAATTTTATTCTTCTGGTTATTATTATTATTGGTGTGTCAGGTAGGTTCAGTATTAGTAAGTTGTTCCATGTTATCAGCTGGTTGCTAGAGTGTGATAGCAATTGCTTTTAATGGGTGGTGGAATGTTGGATGCATGGGGAATGGGTTGCTTTTTATGAGGGCCAATCTGAATTGTGAGGGGTTGGGTTATGGTGTGATTGAGTGAGTGGTTATTTGCATGGGAGATAGTGTGGTCTAGAGCGGATGCATAGGCTAGAGTAAGGACGTATTGAGACATTGTGTCTGCGTGGGTGGTATATTTGTGTGTTGAGTGAATTGTGAGGGGGATGGGTTGAGTGTAGTTAATTTTGCAGGAGATAACGTCAACTGGGATGGGTTGTGTGTTTTTAATTGCATGGGAGATGGCCACACAGTTGTTTGTTGGAGTAAAGACGGAGTTGGTTGCTGAAGCCATGGTCCAAATGAGTGAGAAGTTAGTTGTGTGGGCAATGGCATAGGCTAGAGTGGATGCGCAAGCTAGAGTAGGGACATTGTTGGAGCTGCATGCGGAGATGTGATCGACTCAAGTGGATGCATGGGCTAGATCATGGATGCTATTAGTTGCTGGAGTAGGGATGTAGTAGGTTGTTGGAGCCATGGTTCGAATGAGTGAGTAGTTAGTTGCGTGGGTGATGGCACATGTTGGAGTGGATGCACAAGCTAGAGTAGGGACATCGCTGGAGCTATGTGGGGAGATGGTGTGGACTGAGGTGGATGCATGGGCTGTAGCAGGGACACAGTTGGTTGTTGGAGCAGGGATGCAGTTGGTTACTGGAGCCATGGTCCAAATGAGTGAACAGTTCATTGTGTGGGTGATGGCATAGGCTGGAGTGGATGCATAGGTTGGATACAGTGTGTATTTAATTGTTGGAGCTGCGTGGGTGGTATATTGTGTGTTGTGTATTGAGTGAATTGTGAGGGGGATCGATCGAGTGTTGTTAATTGCATGGGAGATAGCGCAAGCGTGGGAGATAGTGTGGGTTGGGGTGGAGATAGGTGTCTAGTGTTTTATGAAGATCGAGTATTATTGTTGAGAGAAAGATTGTCATTGATCAGTGAATTTAATGAGAATATCTGTGAAGCATTAATTTTAGAGTGTGAGATGGAGTCAGATACATTGTGGGAGGTCCCTTTTATATCTAGGAGTTTGGTGAATTTTTGAGATTTTTTTATACTTGTTTGTTGTTCCAGCCTAAAAGCTTTTAATGCTGAAGCTGAGTCAATTAATACCCATAACTTTGGTTGGATTAAATTAGATAAAATTGTGTGAATATGATAAGTTTTTTGAGATGAAGTACCGAGTTCATACTTGGCTTTCCTGATTTCGCTTCGAATAAGAGAAATGTTGGCTTTAATGAATATTTCAATGTTGTGCTGGCTTCTAAGGGAATGATTGATTTTGGCAAAGGTTGGAATAATTGATGAATTTCTACATCTCTTCAAGAATGTAAGGTCAGTCTTATTTTTCGTTAAGAGCAATATATATCACTCAAATTTGTGAGCATTTTTCATTATCTCCCTTCCAATAATTATGTGGATCACGTTGCAGATTCATTGCATTAGGTTTCTTTTGATCAACGTTTTGAACCAAAAACGGTGGTCCATCTTCAGGATGTGAAAGATTAATGAAAAACTAGTGCTTTTATTCAGTTTAATAAATAGATATATGAGATGCAGAAACATAAAAGGCAAAATATCCTTTATGCTCAAATAGTTGATTGTCACATAAAAATAAGAATCCATGAGTGTTTTCAACTCCTACAAGTGGGATATCAAATGATAATTCGGCGCCATAAAAGAAGCAAACCTTTCTCTACTGGCATTATTTAGAGTCATAGTCTTTGGATATGTATGAGACAATATACATCTAACAATGTATGTAATTTAATGTAACCTTGATCTTCGACCATTGATATACACCTTTCCGTCTTAGAGGTCTTCTTTGAATCTTCTTGCTGAGAATACTTCATTCACTTTCTGCCATGTGATGTCCGATTCTTTCTCTATGAACAATTAAGTATCTTAGTAAAATTGCAAGTTCAATGGCATACTCTCAACTTCCTCCTTGATGGTGCTTTCTATGGTGTCATTTGAAGTAAATCTCTCTGGTTTCCTAACACGAGTCATTGATGAAGAGAAGTGCTAAACAACTACAATACCTGTAGGAGGAAAATGCACTCATGGGAAAGATGAATTAGCTTCAGCAAAATGACTCACAAAGAAAGATGACTGAAGAGAAGGATTGCACAATTATTTAGGTAAAGGGAGAGGGAATGGCTACATAAACTATGCATTACGCAGTCTGAGTAGCTAAGAGAGAATTTTGAGGCTAGACATTGCATAGTTGTATCCTAGGAAAATTGAGGGAGAGACTGCACATTGCATATTCTCAGTGGCGAACGGATAGCATTGAGCCTTGAAACTACATAATGCATGGTTTTGATAGAGAGGTACTATGAGTTACGCATTCCTAGAGGTAAATCATAAATCTTGAGCCTTGGACTTGCACAATGGCAAGCTACACAAGGCAACTATTAGCTAAGGCAAAGGTAGATATGCCCGGAAATAGTATGGGAAATTGGAAGATACGAGTGATGGTTCAAGTTAGAGTGTATATATGACTAAGGATGGATGGATTAACGCAAATAAAGTGCAGAAGATTAATATGCAAAAGGAAAAATAAACATGCATAGAGAATCGCCAAAGTGCTTACTACTAATGGGAAAAAATAAGAAAGATGATGTGACAATTGTAAAAGGTGAATGATAGACTAAACCAACACTTGTAAAAACTAATATATGTTAAAAGCATCAACAATGAATAGAAACAAGTAAAACAATACTCAAAAAAGTGAAATGACAAAATACGACAAAAGAAAACCTCACCCAAAAAGCACCACAAACTTCACGGCAGGTTCGTTGATATCCTAGGGAACGCTAGAGTTTCAAGATTGAATGTACAAATGATCTCTATAAGTATCCATTATATAGATCTAGACCAGTTAGGGTTAATGATGCACATGCCTAAAATCACGGAAAAGCAACACTTGATGGAATTCAAAAAATAATAAGTTGTGCCATCCTTTAAGAAACTAATTATCCACTCCCTATTTTATAGGGATGGTTCTTTCTGTTGTTTTTTCCTATTTTATTTTTAGGAAAACTGACCATTCACATTGGAAAGGAAGATTGCATAGTTCCCAACCACTAAAAAATTTATTGAGTGAGTGAATTACGTAGTTTTTGAGCTCAAGGGAATATTTACACAATTTTTGAGCTCAAGGTCAGGCTATGATCCAAGATTGTGCAATTTATGAGTTCAAGTTGGAATTGACATTCTAAATTGTGCAGTTCAGATCGTCATGGTTGGTCTACCTTCCATGATTGGACAGTCTCTGTAGGAAAGCCCAACAATGCTACAAGATCAAGTAAAGAGATAAATTAGGTGTGAAAGATATCAAACTGGGACCAATGCATCACAAGAAAAGAATGAAAATATAATTCTTTATCATAACATGAATGCTTGATTATGGTGAAATATAAGCTCTTGTCGACATAAGGGAGGCTTAAAAATTGAAGCATGGGAAAATTTTGCACGCTCGTTATAGCAACTACAACAAATCTCTAGGAATAATTTTAATGTTGCTCTAAAATGTGTTGATGATAAGACTAGAGAATTGGTTTATCTCACCTTGGAGAGTTGAATTAGAGAAAATAATTCAATTATAACAACTAAACAACTGTCGCAATCAATGAATCCCTTTAAAAATAGAAATCTTTATAACAAATATTGTCACATTATGCCAATGTCTGTCCGACCAGGATGGCCATAATTTTAATGTAACAACTATGTTAGAAGGCATTAAAAAAATGATTGAGTATACTTTCTCTATAAAAGAGAGGACATATCCTTTTTCTCATTGCAATAATGAGAACAATTAAAATCAAAATCTAGTGATAGAACCCTCGTTCTGTAGCTATTCAAACATACTTGGAGAATGGAGATGCCATTGATGGCATATAATACCATACTTTCGTGGTCGACTATCTAGAGGAAAAACATGAATGCAAGATAAAAATTGAGTAAGTTAGAACCTGGCAAGTGGAGCTGGAAGAATGTCTAGACAAGAGCATTAAGGGTTGGAAGAATAGTGTTATGCAACCAAACCACAAAACAAAAGAAGAACTAGATCAATAACTTGAAATTTAGCCTCCGCGAGGGGAATCCTCCTTTACATCACATAAATGAACAATTCTTGGATGTTACAAATGAACATACCTCCTTGGGATGTATAGGAGTCTAAGGGGTCACAATATAATCAGAGCCTACATAAAAATAATAATGTAAGGGTACAATAATAACATTAGTCGGCTTCTATGGAGGACAACAATAAGAATTTGGGGGATATATGTGCACGACAATAATAATAAGAGGGCTAAATGAATAATAATAATAAGGGGGATACACTAGTATAATAAAAACCTAACAAATAGTGCCATATCTGATAGCTAGAATAACATCCTTGCATAAAAAGTATAAATTGTATGTTAGGGTTTGAATGACAGAATGTGAAGAAAAATAATTAGCCACAAATTTAACAAAGGGCATTGTACATATAGAATGGGTACACATTTTCTCCTATAATGATCATGTTGAAATAACCATAATGCACATGTAGCAGATTGAGGGTTAACATAAAAGCCCACAATTTTTCTTAAAGACTCTAAAAGTACCAATATCATCACTTTCCCATTGAGGATGAAGCTCCTCCTATGGGACGTTCATCCACCTGAACCAATCCTTCAGAAGATCCTTGAAGCATTCACTAGTCTCCTAATGAACCTCGTAAGCTAGCAGAATATGTGTTTAGCCATCAACGAGTTGGTTTAGTGTTTTACAGATGACGAGCACGGCTACAAGTAAATGATAGATGAATTCTGAGAATCCTTTCACAATTAGAAATATTGAGAACAAATATCTTCATATTACACCCATTGGAGAAATTTTGAGGTCTAAAATGGGCCTCTAGAAGAATATTTTAAGATAATAGTGGAAATAATAAAATAATCTTAGATTATAGGATTAAATTTTAGATGAAAAAAAAAGAAAAGAATATCTTTTCAACTTGTATTTTCAACTTATCCCCTATTTTTTTACTCAAATTTCAAGTGGGAGAACATGTTGGATGTGGAATTTAATTCATCATCGAAGGAGTACCCATGTGGCATACTTACAAGGCACCTTTCCACACAGAGAATGAGAAATACATGGAAAAACGTGATTGAAATCACACTTTTCATGTATTTCTTATCTTTTCATGTAGCAAGGTCGATCAAAATTATGAAACATCGGTACTCCTTGGATGGAGAATTAAATTTTTCATCCAATGAGTGATCACGCTTCGAATTTGAGTAAAAATATAGGGTGATAAGTTGAAATATGAGCTAAGAAAGTATATATATATATATATATATATATATATATATATATAATATTTTACCTTTTTACTCTGAAAATGATGAATCATTCCCCATCGTTGACATCATCATTTTGAATCCTATTGGTTCTTATATAGTTTATTTTGGTTGTAAATTTTTGTTTTGAGACAAAATTTCGACGTAAAAATTCCTCTAGTGAATGTCGGTAAAGCCAAGAATGACCATAATTTTAAGATAACAACAAAGGCAAAAGCTTTTGAAAAAAGGAATTAAGACTACATTTTCGTTACAAACTAGAGGCCATAGCCTATTTCTCAATCTAATAATGAAAAAAATTAAAATCAAAATATAGGGATAAAACTCAGGTTCTATAGCTATGCAGACTGACTAAGAGAGGATGGTGCCATTAATGACATATAATAACATACTCTCACAATGGGTTGTTGAGAGGAAAAAAATTGAATGTAAGGTAAAAATTGAGTAAGTTAGAACCTAGCTAGCAGAGTAGGAATAGTCTTTAGATAAGAGCATTCAGTGTTGGAAGAATAGTGGCACACCCAACAACTGGAATAACCCTACACAAAAAGTATAAATTATTTGTTAGGGTTTTGCACAACAGAGTGTGAAGAAAACTACTTAGCCGCAAATTAACAAAATGTGTTGTAATTGTAGAATGTATACGCCTTTCCCCTGTAACGCTTATCTTGAAATAGCTCGAGTACAGAAATAGTAAAATTAGGATTAAAATAAAAGACGTGAATTTTGTTTAAATACTGAAAATACCAATATCTTCACTCTGTCATCGAGGATGAAGCTCCTCCTATGGGACCTTGTTCCACCTGAAGCCCTCCTTGGGAAGATCCTTCAACGATCCAGTGGTCCCAAAACGAACCTTCTATGTGAGCATAATCTACTTTTGATCATCAACTATATGTTTCATACTTTACAGAGGCTATGAATGGATTTCACATCATAGAGTAGATCACACATCAAAATTGTAACCAACTTCCACTGCAACATTCTCCACCACCTATGATGATCAAACAACAAAAATTCTTTTAATCATCTAACACATAAAATCAATGCTGCAGAAAAGTACATAATGGCAGAGAAAAGATGTTCTTCCCAAAAAGACATATTGCAATATAAATACTTAAAAAAACCAAATAAAAAATTACAACTACATTTATTGATTAATATAAATCCTATGATTCCAAAATTAATAATGAGTATAAATCTTATATTTAAAATTTTATTTTTAACTTATTCCATAATAATGATGAAAAGGGATACGGTGAATCAACCTTACTTTTGAAATTGCGAAATAGTTTAAAAGGAAGATGAATTAAAAAAAATTTAAAAAGTAGAGAAATACCAAAAGAACCATGTATAAAGGAGTATATGGTTGACCAAGCCAATGTGTCATAGAGACTTCAGGTGGAGGGTAAGATCTCTCGATCACATTAAATATATGAAGATTAATGAAATCTGACCAGGATATAGTTGTTTGATCAATGCAGGGAGATCAAACGATGGGGACACGTGCAAACGGTGGGGACACGTGCAAAAAAATATTGAAGCTGGGATGATAATTAAAACTCCATGACGGAATTCTAATAGATTGTGCTAAATGAACTGAAAGACAGGATTGAACCGGCCTAGTGGCTGACGTGTAACTCGCAATTTCATATCATTCAAGTTCGATTTACTTCATATGATACAAGCTGGATTAATTGACTTCGCTCATCCTTTTCACCATGTGGGGAAATCGAGAGTGCAACAATGTACGTAACCTTAGGAGTGGAATTCTATACAAATGTAGATGTGGAATATGATTAACATTAGTATAGAATTATTTTAAAATTATTTTAATGATAAATCTATGAGTTAAGAGGGTGAAAAATTATTATAGATTTATAGTAAACATGGATCTAATATGAGCCTAGCAGGATCAAAATTTTTCAAATGAAAATCTATTTTAGTGCTATATTTGAAAAGAAATTGTATCTTTCCCATCTATAGTAGGTCCCAATAAATCTGTAGTGGTTTTTTTTATATGTCTACAATTTGTAATTTTTCATTTACTAAATTGTATTGAGTAAAAAAATTTAAATAGCCTTTTTAAATCTTTTATCAAAATATTTTTGAAAAGTATAAAATTTAAACATCTTACTAACATATTTTTTTTACTTTTAATTAATTTACTTCAATTTAAAGTTGAAATGAAATCATATTACATCATATAGACAATTAACTAAACTAAATATGTATAGAATTTTCATTTTGAAATTTTGATTTTGTATCAACTCCATCTTGAGAAAAAACAAAATTACACATTCTCCTACATTGTAGAAATGTTTCTATGTATCATCTCTTTAAACTAGTATAGATTTCATCAATATGGTCAAATTACACATTGTCCTACGTTGTAGAAATGTTTCCATGGATCATCTCTTTAAACTAAATCGTGCAGATTTCATCAATATGGTCCTTAAACATTCGGTAAACTCTAACTTTTGAAATTGTATTGAAATTCCCTTTCTTTCCGTAAACAACGTATTTGTATGTGTAGCATTTTCGATTGTATTCAAATATGTTTTGGATTTTAACAATAAATTCATGCTTTTAATGTTAAAAGAAATTATGTTTGCGTTTATTATGCGATATTTCTTATTATAGAATGTATTAGTTTTTGTATTTTGATGTGAGCTGTTTGGTTATAAAGTTGTTAACTAAAGATAGATGTTAACTAATTTTTAGTTTTAGTTATGGTTGAGATATTATCCCAAACTAAATAGATTCATTAATTAAGATAATCAGTTTACCTGAAACATAGGTTGTTGTATAAATATGTAATATTATGATTATAATAAAATACCTAAAATAATTTTATGCGTGTAATATTTCTAACAAAGTATCACAGCTAGTAACTCAGCGTATTACTAGCCCGTAAGGAAGGCCTCAAAATATGTGCAGATGTGTTGTAAAAAAATGTTAGAATAGGAGGTAAATTTTTTTTTTTCCACACACGCACGGCTTTAAAGATATATATTAGCCATGAGAAAATATTTTCGAGCTTCTTGGAAGATTTCAATCTCACTTTTATTTTACTGACAGACGAATTTCCTAAAAGACCATACGAGCTTTCTTTGTTGCAGCAATTACCTCGGAGTCAGCACAGCGGAACTTATTGTCCACCATGTACAATGGTATTTTCAATACTTTCACCACTAATATAATTCTTTCTTAGGAAATGGCCATTTAATTTAAGAGTAATCGAGTTGGGATTGATGTCACTAATATTTTTTCATTTCCAAACTATTCATTACTGGCAATATAACTTGGTATGCACAGATTGAGTATAATGCGAGGGGAATAGAGAGATTGTTCTCGAATTAAATGGTTTTCTTTATTCTCCAGCAATTTTGGGACCAAGGGACGATCAACAGTATGTTACGGACTAAACACATTGGGGCATATTTATTGTTATATCTATAGTTACCAAGTTTGAATTCCACTTCATTTCTAAAAAAACAATGGTTATGGACTAAAAAGACTAAACACATTGGGGCATATTTATTGTTATATCTATAGTTACCAAGTTTGAATTCCACTTCATTTCTTTAAAAACAATGGTTATGGATTAAAAATATTGTAACATATTTATTGTTATATCCATAGTTATTAAGTTTGAATTCCACTTCATTTATTAAAAGCAATGAAATATATACTTTGTAATTATTAAAATATGATATTTCTTCAAAGAGTTAGAAAATATGGCTATGTTTTGTACATTTTCGCTTGATTTTGAAACATTTGCTAGCAGGGTAGGAATTTGGATTTCTCTTTACCCGTCATACAATTTTTTTTTACGTTTTGGGTCCTTATGCTTCCCGTCAAGAAACGTTATATTAAAAATTTTGCCCTTCAAGAGTGATGTTCTCATAATAAATTAACCCTTCACTAATAAAGTTTTGATTAAAAAATTACCATTCAGTAAATAATTATGTTGAAAATTTTCATATATTTATCTTAAGGAAAAAACCGAAATTTGAAAAAACTCAATTGTAGAGGTTTCAATAAAAAGTGTTGAACATTTTTGACGTTTTTTAGACTATTTTCATTTTTAATATAAAATATTAAAATTTAAATTAAAAAGACTAAACTCCAACCAACCAACTAATTTACACTTCCAAAGTAAACCAGAAACCAACCTAACGCCCACTAAAACTACGGAAACTAGAAGTTGGAATTCGAACTCAAATGATTTTATAGTTCTGTTATTTGTAGTCTTTTTCGTGTCTCGGAAACCTGGCACGATTTGCATTGAAATAAAAAATCAAAGAAATAAAGTCGAAACAAATATATGTTTACCTAACCGAGAGTCTAACCAGTTGTTTTTATTTTTTTAATTATAAAAAAATTCAGTAATATTTTAAAAAATTTAGGTATGAATTTTTGTAAATTCAAGAAACAATGGTTAATCCATTGAATCCATTTCCACTTTCACAAACCTAATTTAAACATTTCTGTTAAATTTTTTTACTAAATTCCAAACAGAAAAATTACCGTCCCAGCAATTCCTAAACTTGTCCTGTACCTAAAAAAATAGGTCACGTGTACTCCAATATGGATTGGGCCCTTCCGTACCCTGTGATAGAAAACATAAGCCGTACAAGATCAAAGAATCATCGCGTGCCTGAAATTGTAGTTTTAAAATAAAAATAAACACACAGCGCAAATTATGGTGTAGCAAGGGGAGACCAAGGTCAGAGGTAAGAATTTCACTGATGACTGGCAACAGGGTAAGAATTTGGATTTCTTTTTACCCGTAAACATACACTGATCTGCACCTTTACCAAGAACGACCTTTAAACATATACCGATCTGCACCTTGCCAAGAGCGGCCTCCACTCGCTCGTACAATCCTTCATACCGGTGTATAAACCTTCCTTAATCCAGCCAATACTCCACATAAACCAATCTGAAATATGCGAAGTCCCTTAGTCTTTATGCGCATAAGGATTGCGCATATCCCCTTAGTCCTTAACACTTCCCTTGTCTCTTATGCGAAGAGCTCTTCAAGGAGTGAAATGAGCTCTTCCTTCACTCATATATATACGTTTCCTTCCTCATGTTAAGGGGGTTGCTTATTCATGGCTGACCTCCCTTTATTACATGTAAAACCCACTTATATCATACATGCCCTACATAATTCATGTCGGCTTTAGAATTTAGAATTTAGCATATTTTCAATTAAAAAAACTTGCCCAAAAAATACCCTGTTGTATGAAAAATAAAGGGGCGTAAGTTGTAACTATACCAACGCTCATTAGAATTTAGCATATTTTCAATTAAAAAAACTTGCCCAAAAAATACCCTATTATATGAAAAAACTTGCCGCGTAAGAACGTTTGGTGCGTAAAAAAGTTTTGGAAAAAGTTCCAGAAGTAAAAAATCCGTCTTTAATTATTCCAGGCACGTCACTCAAAATGGGGAATGACAAATTCCAGCCATCAAATACATACAAAAAGCATTATGACGGGCAAAATGCCCGTCAAATTCCATCCCTATTTGCTAGTGTTAAGTGGGCATGATTGTTATTTTTATTTAATATTGTAAAATTCCATTAGAAAAAATAAAATACACAAAGTTGCATTTCTCAAAGTAAATGACCAATCTCAACCTCAAATCAAACCGACGTATTACTTCAAAACACATCACTATTTTTAAAATTAAGATATAGAAAAATAACTTTATTTTATTTTAAAAACATAAATTATTTTGATTTTTTATTTCAATAGTTTGATAAAGATGTCGTCACATGCATTGATAAGTTATTTCATGAAAATTAAATTTAAAAATTGAAAAATATACATCTCATATGCCCATATACATTAATGATGCATTTGAGGGTGTCACGAAGGCTCAATAAAATAAAAAACAATAAAAATCTAAAAGCCCAGTAGCATTGAAGGAAAGGATATTGCTAATATATATAAATGGTTTTCTTTTCCAAGCTCATTATGGACGATTACAACGTGTCTAGCGTTAGCGATTATGACATGCTGCAAATGATTTTCGGAACTGTAATATAGTTATCCTCATTGCCATTAATACCAGTTAAATACTTTGATGCAGGAGCATCGGGTCAAGAGGGTAAAAACAGAGGGAAGGTGGACAAGGTTTCCAAAGAGGACTGGGAACATGGTTTGATGGATGGGAAGTAACACTGCCTTGGTTATTTTTCTTTTACTGTTACCTTTATTTACTTCTGTAATGTTTTCTTTAATTACTAGAAACAGAGAAAAACAATCATATTATAGTTTAATTTTAATTAGGAACAGTGACAAATTAGGAACAGTTTTATTCTTGCCAAATAGAAACCGAATATGTCAGTTAACAACCAACAACAGTTATGTAATAAGAACTACCTCTGTAAACAGAACTATAAAAAGGGCGGAATGACTCATTGAGAGGGTCCCGACTTCGTGTAAGTTAAGCAGAGAGCAGAGATAATAAAGTAGAAGACATACTGAACATTCAAATGATAAATGTACTGTGTTCAATTGTGTGATAGTGCAGTGATAATTCTTTGTAAAGCTAGGTTGTCAAACAGAGTACGCTATCGGCGTTGCGAAAGAAAGACAATAATATACAAGTGGAAAATCTACAGTAAACATACACGCCCGAACCCAGGTATGCAACATAATGCACAATCAATCATATTCATGAAATTAACATTCCACATTATCAAGATACGTTGCTAGAAAAAGTATATTTGCATATAAAAGAAACCCGGTACAAATTCCATCGTTTATAGTCCAAATGACCGAGCAACTCAAAGCACAGCCATAGCCATAATATTTACAGTGGAAACAATAAAAGATTACAGTCAAGATTCGGCACCAAAACAAGACCGAAAACCATGAAAGGAAAGCTTAACCCTAACAACCTAGGACTGCACATACAACCGACCGCAAGGGTCTGAAAACCCCATGACAAACAAGTAGCGAACAGTAAAGAAAAGAAATACCCGAGACTTGTAGGCTTTCGAGGACTCGAGGAGGGCCACTGTGCATAGTCCTCCCTGCAAGACAACGAACAGGAGTGTTAGATGGTCGATATACAGATAGAGTAAACAAATATAAACAACGGAACCTGAACACAAAAGTGAATGCGAAGTGGGTTTACCTGTACACAACGCCAACCTTTCCATTCGAACCAGAAAGAATACCTTCCCACGAAGGAGCCGAAACGTAAGAAATAGAAGGAGGAGCGAAATAGTCATTCTGACATAGAGAAAAAGCTTACCAGTATGGTTTGCGAAGTCGTCCTCTGAGAGCATCATTATCAGGCCACCAGGAACAAAGTCACCGAGAAATCATTGCAGAACAGCACAAGTATACACGCGGAATACAGTCACAGACAGTTGAGAACAAGAAGGCAAACGCAGGCATTAGCAGACAGCGAGGAGACAAACCCCAACCAATAAAATCAACCATAAAATCGCTCGAATAGAAAGACCAACAAGGGTTTCGAACCAGAATAACTGAAGACGAGCAGAGAACTAATACAGAGACCCTAGCTACATAACAGAATCTTCGAAACTTACCAATAAACCGAGCAGACACCATTGTCACCAGAAGGGCCGAACAGAAATCAACAGTATTGTTGAAAACATAACAGGGCATCGAACCAGTGAGCCAAGCCATTCAGAAAACCCACAAACGGCCACGAAGGTCTCGCAGTTGCAGAGCGACGAAACAACACAATAACTGAACAGACAAAGTGAAATGAGCGCGAAGGGTTGAGAACCAAGGTAAAAGCCCTAAACCCTAGTGAGGTTTATGAGAAGCCCAGCTGTCGAACGGAGACGAGACGGAGGTACCAACCTTCATTAACCACAGATCCAAAGTACCGATTCCGTAGATTGCACATACAATCAAACAATAAATTAACCCATCATAACATTTGCCACGGTGGAATACACGTCAACCAGAAGAGCGTTGGGATCATGTGGGCTGGCCTCATCAAGTGGTATCAGAGCAGTTTTTTTATTTATATAGAGGAAGATGGCAGAGGTGCAAGCACCAAGACGAGGACGTGGAAGAGCTGGACGCCGAGGAGCAGATGAAGGAATGAGAGAGCAGGTTAGAGTTATTACAGCTCATTTGGAAGCAGTGGAAGTGGGTAGGCGAAGAGACCCGAAACTGGGAGATGACAGTGAGGAAGAAGCGGTAGCTGCTACAGATAGGTCAGATGAAGAAGCTCCAGAATTGAGATAGCTACGTTCAATTTTATTGGCCAGCAGCAAACCCAAAGCATAGATTTCTAATTACGATGGCAGTCTGTCTGCAGATATCCTATTGGACTGGATAAGTGAACTAGATAAATATTTCGAAAATGAGGAAGTCAAGGAAGATAAGAGAGTCAAGTTCGCTGCTACTAAGTTTAAGGGACATGCACTCTTGTGGTGGGACAATGTCCAAGCAGACAGAAAAAGGTTGAACAAATTACCCATACGAAAATGGTCAAGAATGGTGGCAAAATTGAAAGGCAGATTTCTGCTGAAGGATTACCAGGTTGAACTATGTCGTCGAGTACCGAATTTGAGACAGAAGGGTATGACTATCAAAGAGTATACAAAAGAGTTTTACTAGGTAAATCTACATGCTGGTTATACGGATGAAACTCCAGAAAAAACAGTGAGGTATGTTAATGGCTTGAGGATAGAAATTCTTAATGAAATCAGCATTCTTTCTCCCCGAAGTATTGAAGAAGCCTTTCAGAGTGCTGTGAAGGCTGAAGAGAAAATCAATCGGAAACAGAATAACAGGAGAGGGAGAGGGAATGGTAGAGGACGGGGACAGTCCCATGGTAGTGAAAGGACCACTGCGAACAGTGAAGAAGGCAGCAGTTCTAAAACTTCAGGGACAACAGAGAAAGGAGACAACACCAGAGGAGGCCGGTCATATCAGCGAGGACGAGGGAATGGCCGCGGAAGAGGGACTAGTGTCCAGTGCTACAGGTGCCATAAATGGGGGCATCGATCCTTTGAATTTCCAGAAGTTGAACAGATAGGACAGAGGGGAACATTTATGATACAGCTTGAAGAAGCTGAAGCACAACCACGGGAGGTGGAAGACATGGCGGAAACGGGAGAAGCATTGATTTTAAATAAAGTGTTGCTAAAACCAACCAAGGAGGTGGCTGAACCAACACAGCGAAAAGCATTGTTTCGGACAGTCTGCAAATCGCATGGAAAATGTTGTAAAGTGATAATAGACAGCGGGAGCACGGATAACTTTGTTGCCACTGAGATGGTGGAAAAACTGGGGTTGAAAAGGCTGAAGCACCCCACACCATACAAGGTGTCGTGGCTACAGAAAGGCCACCAGTTGTTAGTTGATGAACAATGCGAGGTAGAGTTTCACATTGGCAAGTATCATGACACGGTGGTTTGTGATATTATGTCGATGGATGTGTTCCATATAATGCTTGGAAGACCATGGCAGTATGATCGGAAGGTGACGCACGATGGGAAAACCAATTGCTATAAATTTACAAAGGATGGGGTTAAACACACACTTGTACCCATCAAAGAAGAAGAAACAGCAGAATCAAGTGGATCAAAGGCACTGTTAATTGGAGGAAAACAGTTTGTGAAACAGGTAGAGGAAAATGAAGTTAATTTTGCAGTTGTAAGGAGGATGAAACCATTAATTATGAACTTGGAAAAATCAGAATTGCCTAAGGAAATACAGGAGCTATTGCGATGAGTTACCTGATAAGTTGCCTCCTAAAAGGAGTATCAGCCATCACATTGATTTTATACCAGGATCAAGCTTGCCAAATAAGGCAGCGTATAGGATGAGTCCGAAGGACAATGAAGAAGTACGCAAACAAGTATAGGAGTTGTTGGATAAGGGACTAATCAGAGAAAACCTGAGCCCCTGTGCAGTTCCAACAGTACTAGCACCCAAGAAAGGTGGAGAATGGAGAATGTGTACCAATTCGCGGGCTATAAACAAAATCACAATTCGATACAGGTTTCCTTTGCCTAGAATGGACGACATGATGGACTGTCTTAGTGGGGCAGTTTATTTTACAAAAATAGATTTGAAGAGTGGATACCATCAAATCAGGATTAGAGAGGGAGACGAATGGAAAACAGCCTTCAAGACCAACGAAGGACTGTACGAATGGCTAGTCATGCCATTTGGATTGAGTAACACTCCAAGTACTTTCATGAGACTGATGAATGAAATGTTAAAGGAATTTATCGGAAAATTTGTGATAGTCTATCTGGACGATATTTTAATTTTTAGCAGGACGAAAAGAGAACACCTTCAACATATTCGAAGGTTATTCGCAAAGCTACAACAGAACAAGGTGCTGATCAATTTGAAGAAGTGCACTTTCTTACAGAAGGAGCTGATATATCTGGGATTTGTAGTTGCAGAGAACGAGTTAAAGATGGACTCAGAAAAGATTTTTGCAATTATGAGTTGGCCGTCACCTACAAGTTTGTTTGAGGTACGTAGCTTTCACGGTTTAGCAAGTTTTTATCGAAAATTTATTAAGAATTTCAGTGAGATCTGTGCACCAATGCTAGGGACCATAAAAAAGGCCAGCCAACCTTTTTGTTGGACCAAGGCGGCGGAAGACAGTTTCCAACTTCTGAAGCGGAAAATAATGGAGAGGCCGATCTTGAGGCTACCCGATTTTAGTAAACCTTTTCAAGTTCGTTGCGATGCAAGTGGGACAGCTATTGGCACTGTGCTCAGTCAAGAGGATAGACCAGTGGCATTTTTTAGTGAAAAACTAAATGAGAGTCGACAGAAGTATTTGTCCTATGATAAAGAGTTCTATGCAGTAGTCCAAGCTTTAAAACATTGGAGACACTACCTACTAGGCAACGAGTTTGTCTTGTTCTCTAATAATTCAGCGTTACAATATGTAACGCAGCAGCATAAATTGAACCATAAGCATGCCAAGTGGTTCGAGTACTTATAGAGCTTTACTTTTGTGCTAAAACAAATAAGTGGGCAAGCCAACAAAGTGGCGGATGCTTTAAGCAGAAGAGCCTTGCTCTTACAGGAAAGTGGCATACAGGTGAAGGGATTTGAGTATTTGAAGGATTTGTATCAAATGGACATGGATTTCAAGGAAGCTTTTGAGGCATGCCAAAATCCTGTCTTAAGGAATACAAGCCCATGGCTAGATTTCAACTTACAAGAAGGATTATTATTTCGAGGTGGACAGCTATGTATTCTGGATTGTTCGATGAGGGAAAATTTAGTAAAAGAGAAACACAGTGGCGGTTTAGCAGGACATTTTGGCGTCGATAAAACATTGGAACAGCTAAGACATTTTTATTATTAGCCAAAGATGAACCGGGATGTACAGAGATATGTAACCAGATGCAAAGTCTGCCAAGTAGCGAAAGGACACAGCCAGAATACTGGATTATACACACCCCTACCAGTTCCAAGTAGACCGTGGGATTCAGTCAGCATTGATTTTGTCCTAGGATTACCTAGAACACAGCGGGGATATGATTAAGTTATGGTGGTGGTAGACAGGTTCTAAAAAATGGCTCATTTTATTCCTTGCCGGAAGACTAGTGACGCCACAAATGTGGCACACCTGTTTTTCACGGAAATTGTTCGATTACATGGCTTACCGAGGACTATTGTTTTAGACAGGGATGTGAAATTCACAGGACATTTTTGGTGCACCCTGTGGAAAAAGTTGGGCATGCAATTAAATTTCAGTTCTGTGTATCACTTGCAGACTGATGGACAGACAGAAGTGGTGAACAAGAGTTTGGGAAATTTATTACGAAGTTTGACAGGGGAAAATTCACGAGTATGGGATCGAGCTCTTGCCCAGGCAGAATTTGCATACCACGATTCACCCAATCGGAGCACCGGATTTAGCCCATTTCAGATTTTATATGGAATGCATCCTCGAGGGGTACACGAACTACGAGATTTGGGACAGCCAGAACGGAGAAGTGCAGATGGGGAGGATTTTGTTGAAGCCATGAGTGAACTTCATGAAAAAGTTAAGTTGAGATTACAGGACAACATGCAGAAATACAAACAGCGCGCAGACACAAAATGACGAGAGGTACAGTTTGAAGTTGGAGACGAAGTACTTGCGCACCTGCGTCGAGAACGGTTTCCTAAGGGCACCTACAACAAGCTAAAGTATAAGAAAATCGGTCCATGCAAGATTCTGCGAAAGTTTTCAGCAAACGCGTATGAGATTCAGCTGCCACTGGACATAGGCATTTTGCCTATATTCAACGTGGCAGTCCTGTTCCCATATCATGCCCAGGCAGAAGATGGTAGTACGGTACAACCAGAACGAGACACATAGTTAGAGAACAGTCCTTGGAAGAAACAGATACCTTCATACTGGACCCACGAAATTGAAGGGATCCTCAGCACCCAGGTAGCCAAAAGAATGCGCAGAAAAGAATATCTGCGTTACCTCGTCAAGTGGAAAGGTCGTCCAATGGAGGACAGTTCCTGGCTCGATGCGGCGCAGATTCAAAAGGCAGGTTACTCGGTGGAGGAGCTCATGGAAAAGAGCCATGAGTTCTCTTTTACCCCGGAAGCCTGATGTAGGAGCATCTGGTCAACAAGGTAAAAACAGAGGGAAGGCGGACAAGGTTTCCAAAGAGGACTGGGAACATGGTTTGATGGATGGGCAGTAACACTGCCTTGGTTATTTTTCTTTTACTGTTATCTTTATTTACTTATGTAATGTTTTCTTTAATTACTAGAAACAGAGAAAAACAATCATATTATAGTTTACTTTTAATTAGGAACAGTAACAAATTAGGAACAGTTTTATTCTTGCCAAACAGAAACCGAATATGTCAGTTAACAACCAACAAAAGTTATGTAATAAGAACTACCTTTGTAAACAGAACTATAAAAATGGCAGAATGACTCATTGAGAGGGTTCCGACTTCGTGTAAGTTAAGCAGAGAGCAGAGATAATAAAGTAGAAGACATACTGAACATTAAAATGATAAATGTACTATGTTCAATTGTGTGATAGTGCAGTGATAATTCTTTGTAAAGCTAGGTTGTCAAACAGAGTACGCTACCGGCGTTGCGAAAGAAAGATAATAATATACAAGTGGAAAATCTATCGTAAACATACACGCCCGAACCCAGGTATGCAACATAATGCATAGTCGATCATATTCATGAAATTAACATTCCACATTATCAAGATATGTTGCTAGAAAAAGTATATTTGCATATAAAAGAAGCCCTGTACAAATTCCATCGTTTACTGTCCAAACGACCGAGCCACTCAAACCACAGGCGTAGCCATAATATTTACAATGGAAACAATAAAAGATTACAGTCAAGATTCGGCACCAAAACAAGACTGAAAACCACGAAAGGCATGCTTAACCCTAACAACCTAGGACTGCACATAGAACCGACCACAAGGGTCTGAAAACCCCATGACAAAAAACTAGCGAACAGTAAAGAAAAGAACTACCCGAGACTTGCAGGCTTTCGAGGACTCGAGGAGGGCCACTGTGCATAGTCCTCCCTGCAAGACAACGAACAAGAGTGTTAGATGGTCAGCATACAGATAGAGTAAACAAATATAAACAACGGAACCTGAACACAGAAGTGAATGCGAAGTGGGTTTACCTATACACGGCGCCAACCTTTCGATTCGAACCAGAAAGAATACCTGCCCACGAAGGAGCCGAAACATAAGAAATAGAAGGAGGAGCGAAAGAGTCATTCTGACATAGAGAAAAAGCTTACCAGTATGGTTTGCGAAGTCGTCCTCTAAGAGCATCGTTACCAGGCCACCAGGAACAGAGTCATTGAGAAATCATTGCAGAAGAGCACGAGTATACACGCGGAATACAGTCACAGACAGTTGAGAACAAGAAGGAAAGCGCAGGCATTAGCAGAGAGCGAGGAGACAAACCCCAACCAATAAAATCAACCATAAAATCGCTCGAATAGAAAGACAAACAAGGGTTTCGAACCAGAATAACTGAAGACGAGCCGAGAACTAATACAGAGACCCTAGCTACATAACAAAATCTTCAAAACTTACTAATAAACCGAGCAGACACCATTGTCACCAGAAGGGCCGAACAGAAACCAACAGTATTGTTGAAAACATAACAGGGCATCGAACCAGTGAGCCAAGCCATTCAGAAAACCCACAAACGGCCACGAAGGTCTCACAGTTGCAGAGCGACGAAACAACACAATAACCGAATAGACAAAGTGAAATGAGCGCGAAGGGTCGAGAACCAAGGTAAAAGCCCTAAACCCTAGTGAGGTTTACGAGAAGCCCAGTTGTCGAACGAAGATGAGACGGAGGTACCAACCTTCATTAACCACAGATCCAAAGTACCGATTCCGCAGATTGCACATACAATCAAACAATAAATTAACCCATCATAACATTTGCCACAGTGGAATACACGTCAACCAGAAGAGCGTTGGGATCACGTGGGTTGGCCCCATCAGACTCACTCCCTCCTACAATTTCATTAATTCTTCTGCCATTGCCCTTTCAAATCGCCAATTGATTCAAGTATCACTGGATCTTCCTATCTATAATTGATAGACCGGAAAGGGGTCCTTTGACCGCTTAGGCAATTGGATTATGACCAGTTAAAATATTTAAAATGTATCAGATCAAATTTAACAGAGTGATGGCCAAATTGAAGTAGATTTTTTTTGAAGTCATCAATATGTAAACGCCAAATTTGGTAACTATGGTTATCTCTATCAGTACTATTATATTGTTGGCCATGAGGGGTTTTAGCGATTTTGTGTTGTTGCTTTTGGCATTGATTTTTGTATTCTGAGAGGCGTTTGGTTTTAGCGATTTTGTGCTTTTCCTTTTCTCATTGATTTTTGTATTACGAAAGGCGTTTGGAGGATAATTCAGAAGCTTTGGGTAGTTTTTTAGATTGTCACCAGTGTCATTACATGATTCTTTTGAGATTTTTGTGCTTATAAATTAAGGTCGCTTAATAGCTTGACAAGAATGAAAGAGACATAAATTTTTCTCATGTTCCTTCCTATATTAGTTACCATTTTGGACAAGGAATCTATGAGATAATATATAAACTATAAGATGTAACCATTATAGTTTTTTCCGGAAGATAGACTCCGTAACCTTAATTTCATAAGCATATTTGTCTTCTATGATATCAGTGATCACATATACATTAGGAAATATGTATGGATTCATCAACGTGTTCACCAACATTTATATTAGTAAAGAGAATAAATAAATGAACATAGACGAAGGTCATGGTGTAATAATAACTCTAGATACATATAGAAGTTAGATTACTTTCCTAGATAACTAGCACCTACAATGGTGACCCATGTATTTAAACAAATGGAAGTACATTAAATGAATGACTAGTAGTTCAATAATATCAAATAGAGAATTAAGAGTCTAAAGAAATTATATTTTCAAGGTGTGAAAGTATAGCTCAATATGGATGATTTTTCTCGAGCTCAGTTTTTAAATTTCAAAATGGATAAGGGTGTTGATAAAGACCATTTGAGACAAAGATCAAAGATAAAATGGTCCTCATTAAGGAAGCAACTTTTATTATTTTTTCTTATTGTGTGATATTCATTACCATAGTATGTATTGGGCATTGTATTATTTACATGAGTTTTTGGGTTAATTGATTATTTGAAGGAACTATATAATCAAGGCATCAAATGGAAGTATAACTTAGTATTAATGGTTCTGATGGAGCTCAATCTTTGAGATCTCACAACGCATAAAGTTGGGGGTGAAGAATTTTCCAGATAACGATCAAAGTTCAAGACAAGTACATGCTATGGGAGGGTGTTAGGGATATTAACTCCTACCTATTTTTTGCTTATTGTGTGATATTGATCAACATAAAATTTATTGCTTATTGTAATATCTATGCTAGTTGTCTTGTTAGGATATTGTGAATTAGCTCCAAGTTTTAGTTATGGTTTAGATATTATCTTAGATAACTTTATCAACTCACTAAATAGTCAATTTATCCTAATCGTAATTTATTGTATAAATATGTAAATATTATGATTATAATAAGCTATGTAGAATAATTTGTGTGTAATAATTTCCCTGTTAATGACAATCTTGATGCGATGTTTTTATCCTGCTTGTTCTTAACCTTTAAATGCCAGGCTAAGAAGAACACACCATCAATTTCTTATGTTGCTAACATAGATGAATAATGAGTGTTGTATTGCTATGATTGTGTCAAGTCGCAATTAGAAAAATTGGATGAAGCTTCATCCAAGTTTTATGTTTTGTAGACAGTAAGTGGAAGTTCGTTTTCCTCAACATCAGTAAATATTTCAAGTAAGCAATTTTAAATATTCATAGATTTTATTTTATGAAATTTAGATTTATTTACACACTATTATAACTATACTAATTTACAAGTTATATTTGGTGATAACATATCTCTGATTATCGAATTTGTGGGGCAGAAACACACCACCATGAAATTGTATGTCCTTCACCCAAAATGTGGTATTGAAAATATTAGAAAAAGGCCAATGGTTTTCTTGTTAGGTTAATGAAGGAAGATATTGTGAATATCAACAACTTACCTGCAACAAAATCCACGCACGAAACCCTTCTCCATCTGTAATTATCGTTATAGACCTTCAATTAAGAAATTCCAAGACCCATGACCCTTGACCAATACCCTCAGAGACCAGGTCAATTATTTCCAGCCACTTGTGCAATCTCAATCCCCAATAGATTCTTCTACAGTTTTGACCTCCTAGCAAAATTCTTCTATAAGTTTGACCTTCCTAGCAAATTCTTTTGCAACTTCAATCTACCTAGCAAACTCTTCCATAGAAACCGTATATTCTTCATGTGTGGAAAATAGTGGTAAGTTATTCTTACGTTCCTCTTCACTTGATATGATTCCCTCCCCTAGAGAACTCAACTTATCAAGTTGCCTTGATGATGCACTAATTTCACTTCAACAACCCACGTTTTCTACTGCAATAAATTCCCTAATACATTCGCATGTGTGGAAATAGCCCAAAAACAATCTGAAAATGTTGTTCTTCTTATTCTTCCTTCGTCCTTCTTTTTCCTTTTCTCTTTTCTCTCTCTTTTGATCGAACATACGTGACTGAGTTGAATGCTCCAAGTGAGCTTGAATCCTCCCTTATATATAGGTTGTTCATTAGGATGAGATTATTATTTTAGGTTGACTTGATCATAAGTGTAGATTGACTTGATCATTGCATTATGATGAGGTATTGGGTGTATTTTGACTTTAAATTTTACCCAAATAATTTTCTTTACAATATGTAACATGCCGAGGAAGCATCTTTCGTACATGAAAATGACTTTCATTGACTTGTAGACTCAATGACAAGCCCTAGAAGTTCTTGATGTGAGATTAACCTATAAAATAAATTTCCTTGACTAAGAAACAGATACCTCAAGAATAAAAATGATAAATTTAGTTTTCTCATTGCATCAAATACATAAAATCATGATTACATATGTGATTATGAAGACCAAACCTATTTACATATTTCAACACTCCCCCTTAACTAGGGAGTTATTCATAATCCATACTAGCTACTTAGATATTCGTAATATGAAGAATTCTCATAAGAAGAGTAGGATTGGTAATAAATCCATTTGCATCATATCAACCAACATTCTTACATACCAAGGCATTGACTAATAGCTCTATCTCTCCAAAATATCAGAGCATAATTTTGGCGAGACCAATCGATGACAAAAACCATCATCATTATCTCCCAAGGCACATATGCCACCTAGGTGTTCATAAGCTATGTCCTTCAAGTACTATTCTTATCATGGATCCCCAGACCTCAAAGAATAGTGGTCCTCTTTCACTACTCTTAGCTCAAATTCCCTACCACATCTTCAAAGAGTATTCAATGCTAGATTCTTACCCAATCCTCCAATTTTTTTATAAGATGAAGACAAGAATGATGTGTCTATCTCTCCCTCTTATCTAGGGAAGATATACCAATTCCTATCAATGAATGTACCCAAGCTCCATCTCATTAAAGGAATTGTCGGACCTCCCTCTTAACTGCTAGGGACTTGCTTCGAGCAACTTTTTTCTCTTTGGTGAAGATCATGGTATAATCAACTTTTGGGTCTATTTCGATGTCATGAAGTTCATAGTTTTCATTATTGAACCTTCATTAGTCATAGGGCATCTTTCATCCATCACTTTCCTTCAGAAACCATATCATTCATTTCATCGTTCCCTTCATCAGAAAGTGATCTTCTAGTCCACATCTAGCTTTTCTTCATAGGACTACCTCTTCCAAGGCATGTATCCTTTAGGATCTTCTATGCAACCATGTGACCGCTAGTTTTCGTTGACATCTAAAACCATATTTTGGTAGGGCCGTATCAACCCATCCATATTTTTCTCAAAATAAAAAATGAATATCAAATCATAGTTACCTTTTGTAATGGCCTTTTATCATGGCATCTTGCTTTCCTAGGACATCATGTACATCCATAAATGCATTTCCAAGACTTAATAAGTCAAGGGTATCACTTATTTACAAACATTATCATGGTATTCTTCTCTATGGATATGTCATGACCAATTATAATAGTCATCATATGTTCACTTCCCTCTTCTTATGTGATCATAGTTGCATCTTTCACAAAGTATTCTTTCTTTCTTCACATATCACTTTGCAAGAACTCATAGTTCCTTCACCTTTGTCAACTACCTCATATTCCATATGAAGACATATTATGTTGATTTCATGTTTTCAATTTTTCAACCATGGATTCATGCATCTTTTCAAAGGAAGATATCCTTGATCATGCTTACAAGGTAGAGAATTTCCCTATGATGTCTCCAACTAATTGACGACATGAAATTATCTTATCTATGTATGGATACAATTCCATTCGCTTATCGATCTAGACCTCGTTTCATACATTCCTTTCCTTCATTGAGGGTATTTCAATCCTCTTGACCTACTACAGTCCTTTGTCACCATATCATCATGCTTCTAAACAATGTATTCCATAGAGGGTGGAATCATCAGTGCGACACTTTATTCTTCCAAGGAAGGGTGAACCTTCTAATGAACATTCTAATGGAGGATCTTTATTATCATCATCCTGTAAATGCTCCTTCCAAATGGTGATGATGTATGATGAATTCTTTTTATCCTTCATCATGCTAAATGACTTTCTTCTACTACTTATGCTTTCCATGAGGTAACCAAGAGCTAGTTTCTTTCTATGATGACAACTACCTTCATGTATATTTCTACTTCATCAATGCTTTCAAGCTTTTATAATATTGCTTCATTCATATGATTTTATGATGCCATATCCAAATATTGTGCATTCTATCATACTTATCATTATTTCTACCATCATAATTATTATTTAAAAAACTACAAAAAACATTGTCAAGGATATTATATTAGTCATAGTAGAGATCTCTCAATTCGTTGTACTTTGGTTTCTTCCTCTCAGGTTCTTCCACTCTTTTGGTGATATGAGATTCTTTTCTTCCACTTTTGTTGTTTCCCTTCTTGAATTTGGGGCAATTTATTTTGTAGTTCCCATATTAATGATAGCCACAACATTGTGTATTTGACATATCCATCTTGTTCTTTTTCTAAGGATCAAATTTACCAAATTTTCCTTTCCTCCAATCCATCATAGCAAATGCTTGAACTTGATTATTTGATTGTACATCAATTTTTTCCTTCAACCATATTTCTCCAACCTTACGCAATGACCCAAGTTCATTGAGTGGGGTATATTTCTTCATTCCATATATGATTGATACAAAGTTGCCCCGTTCCTCTGGAAGTGCATTGAGCACCACGTTGGTCATTTCTTTATCAGACATTATTTCTCCCAACTCTTGTAGTTTGTTTCTTATTTTTGGTACCCTCATAAATTATGAGGTTATTCCCTATTCCTTTGATATATTTATTTTGTATAGCTCCTTTGTAAAATATATCACTTCTCTAGCAGTACTTATGGAGAACAATTCTACTAGATTCTCATATATTTCTTTTGATGTCTCTAGCCTTTCTACTTATGGAATTTGGGGATATTTTATGGGTTAAATAAGAATCCTTTGAGCCCTTCTTTACCCTTTCATATATTTTTCTAGATCTTGAGCTTCTTATTTTGGAATCTTAGCAATTAAACCATTAATGTTTTCAATGACTTCATTTTCTATTAGGATCAAATCTTTCCTCTTCTTCCATGAAAATTTTTTTGATGACCCAGCCAATTTGTTGTTTTCCTTGCAAAGTGAACTCATTTTGACAGAAAATTTAGAACTAAATATAGAGATACTTACTTTTCAAGTGAAGATTCTTCCTATTGATGAATCTTCAACTTCATCCTTTCTTAAATATGTCTTTCCTCGAAAGTGATGCTTCAAAGAAAGGGAGATCACCTTGATTCCTTGATGATGATGAAAACACCTCTTCTTACCTGCCTTGGATGCAGAGACTTCAATATGCTTCAATGTGTAGTTCTTCTTTGAGATGAGTTAGGGTCCTTGAGATCTTATGTATGCGAGCTCCTCAAGAATGCTTCAAGTGTAGAACCTTCCTTCAAATGAGATAGGGTTTTTGAGGTCTTCTCCTTATTGTTTCTTATAGATGGTGTGGTCTTTGCAGAATCCTACTTCGTGATTAATGTTGTATTTGATGTTTTTAAGTATCTTTATACTCCTTTTCATGTTAATTCTTTAAGCTTCCTTTCCTTCACTTGTCACCTTAGCTCTCATGTGATGTTGAGAAATCTAGGGGAAGCTAGATTAGTTGATTTCTCTTTTGTTGATAACTTGTTATATATTCTTACTAAAATTGAATATATTTTTCTTTCACTTGTTTATTATTAGTGTTCTTTTCATCAAACAACTACCAAACCATAGAGAACCATAACACAAAGGAACACAAAATATAGGAAATCATCCAGGGCTAAAACCTCTCCAACTTAGAGGAAAACCCACAAGAATTCTTATCTTCTTATAGACCTTCAATTGAAGAATTCTAATACCTATGACCCTTCACCCAGCCCCTCAAAGACTATGTCAATCCATTCCAACAAGTTCTAAAATTTCAATGCTGAGTAGGTTCTTCTATAGCTTCAACCTCCTAGCACATTTTGTTGCAACTTTGACCTACCCAACAAATTCTTCTACAACTTCAACCTCCGTAAATAATTCTTATGCTGAAACCCTAGGCTTTACAGTTGTGGAAAATAATGGTAAGTAATTCTCCCTTTCCTCTACACTTGAACTGATTCTCTCTCATAGAGATCTCGGGTTACAAAAGTTACCTTAATGATGCCCTAATTGAAATTCCACAACTTAGCCTTTTTTGTTGCAATAAATGCCCTAATGCATTCGCGCATGTGGAGAGAGGAAGACAAGAAAAAATCCAAGGATTTCATTCTTAATTTTCTTATTCCTTCGTCCTTCTTTTTCATTTTCTCCTTTCTCTCTCTTGTAATCAAAATTATGTGAGTGAGTTAAATGCATGAAGTGAGGTCAAAGTCTCCCTTATATAGGTCTTTCATAAGGTCAAATTTCTTCTTTTCGGTCAACTTGATAATAGCATTATGATGAGCTCTTGGAGGGTATTTTGACTCTAATTTTAACTTCAATATTTTCATTTACAATACATAACACTCCCAATAAGGGTCTTTCATACATGACAATGAATTTCTTTGACATTTAGACTCAATGACAAGCCTTATAAGCTCTTAATGGGAGTTTGACCAATAAAATAAATTTCCTTGAGAATGAAACCCATGCCTCAAGAATAAAAATAATAATTTATTTTTATTATTACATAAAATAAATAAAATCATGATTACATATGCCATTGTTAATAATGAACCTAGTTAGACATTTTAATAGGGAGTATCCTTAAATTTTAGGGAAATTAAGAGGCAACAAAGGGATGTCAATGCATATAATTTTATATATATATATATATATATATATATATATATATATATTATATATATATATATATATATATAATATATATATTCAAATTCATATTCAATGTTGAAAGCATAAAAATACGATTGATTAGTATTCATCATTCTATAATCTACATTGGTTTAAAATTTAAATTTTTTCAGTCATTATTCTAGAATCTAATTAGCGCTAAGAAAAATAGATTATATTTGATACTAAAGTTTGAAGACTCAAACTCAAAAATAGTAAATACTGATGACTTAATATTTAGTATAAGGTGATCGATATCTAGGGTTAAGCCTCGAAATTCAAAAATAAAAAATAAAATGGATAATGAGCATTGAAAGAGAACTATGAGGGAGAAGAGGCAAAAATTAACTAGTAAGGTAGATAGTGTTTCTAGGTAATACAAGTAGAGGTAATCTTGTAAAGTCAAATGATTTAGGGGTTCCAAATTAGTTTAGGATAAGATATTTGTTATGTGTTTTTTTTTTCAATTTTTTTTTAATATCAATGGTTATTAGAAAAAATTAAGGGGGGCATGTCCCCTCACAAAATGGGTTCTTTTAGGTGTTATTCTCTTCACTAAATGATAGTTTCATACCCTTATATATGATAGAATCGAATGAAATCATTGAAATCCCTCCAATCCTAAAATCCTAAAAATTGTAATGTTTGATGGATTTCGAGTGGGATTTAAATTGTATATTCTCCATATGAAATCCAATGAGTTCAAAACCACTCTCATACATCCTAATTCAATTAATGGTGATGTGAAAATTTTAAATAAAAGGATGAAAATGAAATACAAAGGAGAATGCCACTTTCACTTTAAGAAATTATCATTTTCATTAATTAGATAACATTAGTAAGACCCAAGGGTTGAACATTAAGCTTCCTAACTCGTAAATCATTGTTTTCAAGAAAACTTAAGGGGTTGTCCCCAGAAGCACCACTTTTTGGGAAACATGTGCCCCACATTAGGGAAACTTTTCCCCTTGCATCTCCCCATGTCTCCCCAAGAAGGGGATGTGGGGGAATGTTTCCCAAGGCATCCCCCTATCCTAGATGCATAGGAAACATGAGGCGTGTGAGCCCCACCATCACGATTCATCCTCATGGAACACTTGTATTTTTTAGAGAATAATATGGGGAAGGCATTTAAGTCTTATGCTCAACCTATAATTGACATCTTTCGGTTTAGAAAATAAAATAAAACATGACTAAATAGAAATTAATATTGGGTCTAATCTAAAGCCTAAAATCATATGTATATATATATAATGAAACGTGAGTAATCTCACTCTACATGGGGAAGGACAATAAAAATGTTATCAGTTATATACAATTTGTAAAATATTATAAACATTAGTGGGGATATTCTCAAATTATAATTTTTTTTTTTGGTTTTTCAGAACAAAAAATATTTCTATATGTACATTTGAACAATTTACAATGGATGTTTATGATTTAAGAATTAATAATTTGATTAAATGGGGAGATAATATTTGGTATATTCAAGTGTGGAAACATATACTATAACATACAAAAGATGGTACATGAATCAATCTCATAAAAACTTGCATTTAATATATAATAATTTTAGTACCTTATTACCTAAATGTTTCATAGTATCATAGTCACATGAAAGCCCAGTTTAGTATAATACATCATAGTTTGATTTCTATTTATAAGATAATAATAAAACGATACATTTTTCAAGTGATTTTTATTTTTTTTATTACCACTTTTATTATTATTTTGTATTGGGAAATTGTGTTGCTTTCCTACACCCCCAAATCTAAAACATGGGAAAACACAAAATGCCCCCAATTCCAAGCAGATTGCAAGCATCCTTGAAGTGTGAAAACACAATAGGATGAAAATTCCTTAAGTCTTTTTACTTAGGCATTGAATTATGAGTAAAATTATTTCCTAGCCAGTAAAAAATATCTAAACAATAAAATATTATAGAAATATGAAAAATATGAAACAAACTTGAATAGAAGGCAATGCCAATTCTCCTAGGGTAAAAAAGAGAAAATTCCCCAATCAAGGTAAATAAAATTGTAACTATTTGCATGGTTATAATAACTTCCAAATGTTAGGAATAAGCATTTGAAATGATTTAACGTGAAACTAGGGATTGAGTGTTGGAGATAACATTTTCTCATGAAGCCCTAAGTTCGGGGTCTTACTAATCCTTGTAAGATTATGACTCTTAAAAAATTCCAAAGTTGAGTGGAGACCTTAAAACATTTAAAATAATGATTTTGTTTTTTCTTGTGTGTTTATTTAAGATTACGTTCATCAATAAAAAATAACAATCTTCAGAGTCATGGTTTTCCTTGTTCTACCACTTAGGGAACCAAAGTAGTGGCAAAGCCTTAGAATATTTAATGGTCTGAGTTTTATAACAAAAATATAAGAAAAAAGTCACAAAATTTATTATTAAGAAATGTATTATACATATCCACCTGACCATAACAAACTGATAAACATAAAACTATATTATTAGATCACCTGGAATAAGATGTGTCTCACGGCAACACCTCAATTATCTCCTCGCCATTTTGATAGGAGATCCTTAGATACTGCGGGAGACCCAAACGATCCTAACTTATCTACTTGTAGTTATTCAAGTAAAGATGGATTCCATAGAGCATCAAAAGAATATGTTCTTTACCTTTGTTCCTATCTAACAATAGTCATCCCAATATGATCTTCATATGCAAATATAAATCAATTGTGTGTATATATTGCTTTTTCATGTGCCCAATATAACACATATCAAATATACAAGAGGCTACCTCATCCATAATACCCTTGTTGGATAAAAAATTATCATATCCTATTATACCTCGTTCTATTTCATTAAGTTTCACTTGAATGACGTGGAGGTTCTGTTTATGATAACGTTCTATTGATGGGAAAAAAATAAAAAGGATAATTTCTCAACATTTTTTTTATTCTGTTTATGATAACGTTCTATTGATGGGAAAAAAATAAAAAGGATAATTTCTCAACATTTTTTTTGAATATTTGGTGGGCTAAGTAAAGGAAGACGGGGATGTTAGCGAGTGTTTATAGCCTTATTATGTTACAACATTGAAGTAACTATTTAGTAGCTAAATACAACATTATATAGATATATAGATAAAAATAAACAATTATCTCAAAATTGAAAAGAAGTTAATAAAATTAAAGTGATTAATAAAAAGTAAATATACAATTTTCAAACAAAAAACTTGTATGAGAAGTAATCAAACATATAATTAATGTCATAGAAAATAAAATTCAACAGAAAGTTAATTTTCTATATTTGAAATATAAATTTATCAACAAAATATATATTATATCTAATGCAAAAGATATTGAAATCAAGAAAGTAAAAAGAATAGATAATAGAAATAGGACACATGATGCTAAGATAAGAAATAGATCCTTCATTGAGTATCTTGGAAAACGTTATTAAGATATAATAAAAACTCAAATTCAATATATTAATGTAATATGTGCCAAGAATCTCCTTTACAAATGACTATTTCTATAAATCATATCAGTCAAATGCAAGTCACAAAGAACAATACATAAGCCTTGGCATTTTTTCACCTAGCTTAGTGAGAACATTCAAATGAAAATATGCTACTGCACATAATGCTAATTATCATTATTGACAAATATACAAAAATTACAGAATATTCAATTACCAAATTAAATAATACCTTCCTTAGCAAGTGAGAGTTTCAAGCCTCCATTAATTGTTATAATTTAACAGTAGCCTTGTAACAAGTGCTTATGAGATTGAAACATCTTAAAAAAAAAAAAAAAATATCGCATAACTGAGTAACAAAAATAGATCATACCATACTCTATGCACAATTTTGTCTTATTTTCCTTCTTCCAACAAGTACTTGAATACAAGCTCACTTGAGATGATTATGCAACAGTTTTATTTTACATAACTCAGGTTAATCATAAAAAAATACTTGAAAAGGTAAAGAGGAAACAATTTCAATATTAGACTCCTAAAAAATAGGAAACATATGGTGACTCAAGAGGGAGAGAGGACCCACATTCATTTCCATATTACATTTCAATATTTCATAAAATCGTTATAAATAAAATTCAAAACATGCATTATAAACACTTAAGCTTTACACATAGGCATGCATTTCATAATAGTCAATTGTCAAAATTATCTTTTGTCAAATATCTACCATATAGATATATAATGTTAATAAAAAAGTTGCATTGTAAATGTCCATGTCTATGATCACCAAAATTCCCCACAAAACTACCATCAAAATCATATAACAGTACAAAAATTGGATCAACAACATAATAAGCTAGAATCTATAACAAAAGTAATTGTACTATGAGTTGTTTTAGATAAAATACTTTGCATAGAAAGTATTGGTTTCACTAGACCCAAACTTATTTCCCTTTTATGTTCCCTTCATGAATGTAGTTGTAGAAACAAGGCTAGAACGAGGATACTTAGCGTTAGGGAAAGACTTATCATAACTGGGATAGCATAATTCCCAAGTAATGGCTTAGAATCAACAAATTTGTAAGAAACGTGAAAAAGAACAATAATTTTACTAGTACGGAAATTGGTAGGACTAACTAGAATTAGGGTTGAATGCCTCAGATGGAGAAAATTGTGAATGAGTAAAGAGGAGTGAGAATGAGTAGATGCATTACAAGAGGGACTTATGAGGATTTCTTCCCAACCTTTATCTTCTGCATGGGGAGGTTGGTGATGGGTCATGACCATTATCATTTCTCTAGGAATTATTGATAAGTTCTCTAGTATCCCAAATTCCACGAAGTCTATTTCCTCATCCTCATCCAATCCTACCTAGCCTTCATGGATTAAAACTCATATCTGTAAGTGAACCCGAATATTAACAACAAGAAATAACAAAAGCAAGTTGATACTTGAAACATTAGCACATTTCTCTGTAGAATCAATATAGTGAGTTTGCATTCAAGGAAAATACCAATAAAGTCTCATGTAGAGGGAAAATGAGGGATTTTTAGCTGAGAGGAGGGATACAATGAATAATGATGTAAAATTGAATTGTGGAAAACCAATCCTTGTAGATTCTTGAGAGCATGCCCCTTTTCTATCTTGGGAAAATATCATTTTGAATTAAATTTTGCTCATTCTATTCTAAATTGCATTGTAATTATTTTCCCTTTTCTTCACATGTTTGATCTTATCTTGTGGCACATTACAAAATTTACAAGGATTAAGTATATAATTTCCAAATATAGCCATAATAGATTAGTGTAGTAGAAAATAAATCAATGCATGAACTGCTAAGGTTAGGGTTTTTATGAGCTATGATGATTTAAGATTATGGATGAAAGCAATGAGTGAAGACAAGAAAAAATCACGTGGAAGATTAATTCACAGTTGAAATGAAGGCTCGAAGAGAAATTAAGTAATGATTTGAATCAGAGATTGTCATAATTTTCCTTGAACCAAGAGTATTACATGAAATGGCTCTACATAATGGTTATAACTAGAAATTTAAATAAAACGATAGGACAAAAGAGGGTTTTGAGCTGCCAAGGGCTAAACAAATCATTTTATAGACTTGTGATAATGCCTAATTGCAACTTAAAATATTTTAGATAGAGAATGTTATTTACATGAGTAGTAATGAGTAAGCACCTAATAATCACTAGTAGTATGGACATATGTAGGGGAAAATTAAAAGGAAGCAAAAATCATGAATAAATTTAAAAAATATAGCTCATTGCATAATTAACTATTAAAATATTGATTCACTTAATAATTCCTTTCAACTAGTGAGTGCACATCTTGCAAGGAAGGTACAATAGTCATCCTACAATCAAATTTAGATTTACCCTTAAAAATTGTAGCTTTCTATAGTAATAGGTGGAGTAATAACCCGACTCACAGCAGATACAACTTCCCAAATGAACTTGGATTCCTAATTTAGAAATGAATAAATTCCATGTAGGAAACCCTGATTGTGAAGGGTCATCGAATTCTCAACAGAAACAATTTCAGCCATTGACTATCATTATTGATAGGTGCCTTCAATACCTTGATTAGAATTCTCCATTTCAATGCCCTAGATTTAAGACTGAGATTGGTGCGAAGCCACCTCACAATTGGTAGATTTAGAAATCACATACAAACAACAAATAAATCAGATGAATCGGGCTAAATGATAAAACCTAACCATGATCAAATATGACTTAATACCTAATTCATCCTTGGCTTGCATAAATAATAACACATTGATGATCCAAATGAATAAATATGCAGCATGCATCTAGTGTTTGGATCAAACACGAGGGAAGCGTATATTGAAGCCTTCACAATATGCTTATAGAAATGTATCATAAAAATACCAAATAAAGGATCCAAAACCCTTATAACAATCATATGCCATTTTCTAAGCCACGAGAAGAACCATAGTTCACCCAAGAATTTAAAAATTCTATCATACTATGTGCATAATGCAAACTCAAAATCATATCACATGTATCATAAAAACGATTCAACCCAATTAAATATAAACCATTGCATAACAAATAAAATTGTTCCTCATCATATCTTTTATAAAACCAATGTCCCATACTTGTAATGAAAAAGAAAGACATAAACACATATTCCCTTTATCTTCTGACATTTTTGTACTTTTTTCTAAAAAATCATTATGATTACCTTATATTCAAGTATTTCTCTAGTATGACATACATAAGTTAAACAATATAATAAGTTTGTCAACATTAGCCATCATTCTCATTCACATCAAATATTCTTGACGTAGGACATATCTCACATAACATCCACTCATGAAATATTGAATTTCCTATATGGTTTTCTCCCTCCTTTAGCCACGAAATATGCTAAAAGAGAACAAAATTAGGGTCGGTTAAAAATTGAGATAACGATGATAGAGGGATAAGTTTGTAAATTAATACAAAATTATATTTTAGTTAAATTGGTATCAACAATTGACAAATGCAAAAGGAAACATAGGTGACTACATTGAGCTTATGGTTTTTGGTTTCACAATAGAAGACATACTTTATAAAACCAACCAAAAAACACAACTCATAGAGAGAACAAATATTCACTCACCTATTTATTTGAAATCTTCATTAAAAAAAAGTATTTAGTGCAATGCTTTCCAAAATAAATACAAGAGTCATCAGTTTTACACATTCATGGAATAAAATAAGCCAATACCATGTCTAAAAGTCATTAAGATAATGGATATTTAGCTTTAACATTACTTTTCCTTATCTTCTATGCAAACTGCAGGCAAACCAATTGTATTTTTGTTCTATACAAATATCCTAGAAAGATGTATATGTAATGTATCAAATATAACACTCTGAATGATCATAAAAACAATGACGATAACCTTTTTTTTTGTAAACTGCGAAGGGACTACTTCTTCTATTTCATCAGGTCAAAATCATTACAAAAATGCGATGACCTCAACGCACCCAATGGGAAATCGGGTATTTTGGCCATCTTAAGTCTTTTACTGCCATCCAAAAATAAAACACCTTGAGTCTATTTGCCCAGGCTATATGCACAGTAAATTCAAAGAGACTACCTAATTTCCTCATCTTCCTGCTATAATCCACATTACAAAATTTGATAGACAAGTTACTTTCTACAACCTTCATATAAAAAACAAAAAGGTGAGGACAGCCAGACTATGCCTCCTTACCTGTCTGCTGGTCCATATCCTTCTCGAGATCAGGGTGGCAGTGCTTTAGCTTTTGTTGGATTTCATCCATTCTTTTGTCCTGCATGAGAAGGGTCATCTGGATGTTCTTTGGCTCCTTCTTGAGAGTGGGAATCCCCTGAGAGAGCTCTGCCATCTCCATTGCTACTTGCTCCATGGATTTGGCAAGTAATCTCTTCATGACCCAATACACATGCAGTGATTGTTTGTACAGGGTTATGCGGCCTATAGTTTGGCCCGGGTCCGGAAGAAGATAGACCCAGTCCTCCATTTCTCGATCAGATTGTTCCTGCATGGCCTCCTCTTCTAAATGATGTATAATTCCCCTGACTCCTTTATTAGTGTTTTGGTAGTAGGCCTGCTCAGCCAGCTGCACTCTCCTCCCCACTGAAGTCCTGGTTTTCTTTCCATGAGACGGAGCCTCCTCCCCCCTTTGGCTCTCTGTTTTTCCCCTGCCCCTTCTGCGCTGTCCTTTTCGACCTCCCCTACCCCTTCTTCTGCTACCCTCTCCTACCACAGTCCACCTACTCGGGTCGTATTCCTTGCCTTCGTCTTTAATTCCTCCATGTTCACATCGTCTCCATCCTTCATTCCCCCAAAGCTCCTGACTGCCCTCTGTTTCGGTGGCGCCTCTTCTTCCTCGTTTAGCCCGTGACTGAGGGCGATTCTTCTCATCAGCACCGAGCAATTCTACCTCCTTTTCACTGTCATTTGATACCATAACTGTGACTCTGACGTCCTGCTCCAAAGCTTTTCCCTTATCCTGGACGCTCCATTTATTAACCCATTCAGTAGCCACGGTCTCCCTACTTTTCCCTCACTTCCTGGTTTCCATCCTATCCTTCGTCTCAGCTTTGATCTCCTCCCCCTGCTTCTCTCTTCCTTCTGAATTTGTTCTCCTTGCTACTCTCTTCTTCCCTATGCACCTTCAAACCGCTCTGCTCTTCTGGTATTTATTAAGCCATCTGCCTTTGCACACCTCTCTTCTCCGCCACTCTCTTGTGATGCGAGCGTGGTCCTCCTGCCACCTGTTCCTCCGATCACCGTCCCTGTCCTCTCGTTCCTTACTTGAGCATGCAGACTTTCCATTTCCATCTGAAAGGCTGTCTCGATCACCTCTCGTCCTCCCTTTTCCCCTGACTCTCCACCTTGAACTGTCAATCCTCTTAATGGCCCGGCTGCACCAGGCCATCATTACCTGATCTTCCCCTGTAATGGGTATTCTTCCCACCCGCTTGTACCTTTGTCCTTCGCCCGTCATCCAGTTCTTCCCAATCGGGGATCTCTTATACTCGTTCGTGTTGGTACGTGGCTGTCTCATGGTCTTGATTTATTATAATGACCAACTCCTTCCACTTCGGTTTCTCCATTTCATTATGCCAATTGCTGTCAACCTTCCCTAACTGATCATGACTCCCCCAGTTGGCAAGGAAGTCTACCACCCTATTTCCTTTCCTCCGGATGTGGTTGATTATCAGGTAATCAATACTCTTGAGGATTTATCCTATGTCTTGTACTATTCCAGTTGTTCTCCAGCTGCTCATGATCTTCTCCCAGTGTTTCCCATTATTAAGTTTTCGTATCATCTCTATTACCAACTGCGAATCCCCTTCTAACTCTAGGTTCCCGTAGCCATTCCTCGATGCTATCCTTAATCCCTGATGAACTGCCCAGAGTTCAGCTTCGTTGTTTGTAATTTCTCCTCCCCACTCTACGTAAATCCATCTGATGCTTCCCTTACTGTCCCCGAAGATTCCCCCAAAACCTGCATTGCCTGGGTTCCCTTTGGAGGCCCCATCGAAATTCAATTTTATGAAGTTCTGTTTAGGGTAATTGAATTGATCAGGACTTCCAGCCTGTTAATTTTGTCTACTCTCTTTTCTGGGATAAACCATTTCATATTTCATGTTCAACTTTGCCAGAATTTGTCCCTCCTCCTGATTCGTTTTCCACTCCTCTTCATTCCAATCCTCCGCTAGGATTGTTTCCTTAACAGCCCTTAGGACATCCTTCCACGTTTCTTCTGGTTCTATATGTTTCCCAATGAAAATTCTTCGGTTTTGTTCTTTCCGAAGGAACCAAATCGTGAATCCCACTGTCAAGTCCCATGCCCTTTTAATGACTTTACAGCTGAATTTTTCCTTATTCCATAGGAAGATGGTTCTTTTTATATCTCTTGGGTCTCTTCTTTCCTTACCATAGAGCTTTCTGGTCTTGTTCCACATTTTCTCTGCCTACCAACAATTGTTCAGGATATGGTTCTGGGTCTCATTCTCCTTATTGCATAGACTGCATTTCGAGGGGCCATGAAGGCCCCTCTTTTGGATACTATCCCAAGCTAATATCCTTTCTTTGCCTCCCAGCCACACAAATAAGGCAATCTTAGGCCACCATTTACCATCCATTATGGTTTTCCATTCCGGGTTTATCTCCGTCCTTTCCTGCACTCCGGTCAGATAGTATGCTTCCTTAACTGGGAAGGACCCTTTTGTGGATTTCCCCCACCTCATAATATCTTCCCCATTCCTAACCTTTATCTTCCTTGTTTCCACTTCTTTCTCATATCCTTTTTGCTGATCCTGGGTGATGTTTTCCATCCATTCTTCTGGCTTTCTCCATTTCCTCCATATACCTTCTGACTCTCCCTCTCTCCAATAATCTTCAACATATCTCTTTCCCTCCCTAAGTGCTTTTTGCTGTATGTTCTGGAGATTTGGTATATTAGCTAGTCTGTCTCTCTGCTGCCACTCTTCTTCCCAAAACCTAGCATTTCTTCCTCCTCTTATTTCCCAGAACGCATGACTGTTGATTATACTCCTATTCTGACTCGCCAGGTTCCAAATTGAAGATCCTTTTGGGTTCTCTTCCACCCTTAGGATTTCTTTTGTAGTTCTTGGCATATTGTACTTATGCGTCCATATCCTCTTCCAGAGATCATTACCCCCTCTCATCCACCGCCACCATAATTTTGTGCCCAGCACCCTGTTTAACATTTCTGGGTCTCTCAAACCAAGGCCTGCTTCCTCTTTCCTTTTTGACAGATGTTTCTAGGAAACTAAGGCCCATTTCCTCTGTGTATTAGGGCCTCCCCAAATAAATTTAGTATATAGCTCTTTTATCTTGGAACAAGCTCCTGTCGGTGCCGCTATTATGGACAGAGGATAAATGGGTATTTCTTGTAGAACTGATTTAACCAGGACAATACGCCCCGCTATGTTCAAGGTTCTGAATGCCCATCCTGCCATTTTATTCTTGATTTTCTCTATAACCTGTAGCCAGTTTACCATTCTGGTTGGATGAAAATCAATCTGATTTCCAAGGTACTTAGTTGCTAGCTCTCCTTGTCTGAACCCTAACGTCATTGTAAGATGGACTTTAACTCAATCCAGGGTATTGAAAACAAATGTACAGGATTTTTCTTTGTTTACTTCCATGCCTGAAGCCTCCATGAAAGTGTCTAAGATTCTTTTTATACCCTTAACTTCTTTTACTGTTGCTTCGCAGAACAACATTATGTCATCAACAAACTGTTGATGGGTGATTGGAATATTTCTCCCCCATAGCTTGAGCCCTTTGATTATTCTTTCCCTCTGTTTCTTTCTGAAGAACCTCCCTAACCCCTCCGCCACCAGGATAAATAGGAAGGGCGAAAGAGGATCCCCCTGCCTTATTCCTCTTGAGGCATTAAAGGGAGATGAGGGTATCCCATTAATTAGAATTGAGAAAGTCGTTGTTGAAATCATACTGAGGACCCAATATACCCATCTATTGTTGAACCCGAAGGACTCCAGGACTCTTTTGAGATAATTCCAATTCAGTCTGTCATACGCCGTAGACAAGTCTAACTTTATCATCATTCCTTTCTGCTTCTTTTCCTTGATGGTGTGGATGACTTCTTGTGTTACCACCAGTCCGTCGAGAACTTGTCTTCCTTCGACAAACCCTGTTTGTTCTAGGGAGATTAGATTTTCCAGAAAGGGTTTTATCCTTTTTTCTATCAATGTGGCGATGATTTTATAAATGACATTACATAAGGAAATTGGGCGAAAGCCCTGCACATTATCTGAGTTGGCGTTCTTCGGGATTAAAGTAAAGAAGGTTGAGTTTAACGTTGGCCATACCTTCTGCTTCAAACGTGATTCCTGAACTAATTCCAAAATCTCCTTACTCTAAAATCGCCATCCTGCTTGAAAGAATTCCGTTGTAAACCCATCCGGGCTTGGGGCCTTTCCTTTCTTCATGTTCATCACTATTTCATCTAACTCTTTTGTAGTCATTGCGCGCATCAGGGCTTTGTTCTGTTCCTCTGTAACCAACTTGGGAATTTCTTTACAAATCTTCTCAATAGCTGTTGTCCGATCATTTTGAGGTTCGGTCAGGATGTCTTTATGATACTCAACTAAGACTTTCTCGATCCCTTCTTGCTCTATTACCCTTTCCCCTGCTTCATTTTTTATGGATAAAATCATGTTTCTCTGTCTATGTTGTACCATGGCCTGATAAAAGAATTTTGTATTTCTTTCTCCTTCCCTTAACCAGTTGATCCTGGATTTCTGTCTCCATAGAATCTCCTCTTGCTTCCTTCTCTTGTCCAGTTTACTTATTAAGATTCCTTCTGCCTTGCAACTTTCCTCAGATCTCCCTTCTAGTATTATTCTTTGTTGGATTTCTTCCATTTCCTGTTCTAATCTCTGTTTCTCCTCCATTATGTTCCCAAACTCCTCCCTATTCCACTTTTTAATATTCCCGTTCAATTCTTTTAGTTTTAACTGGAAAGTGTGCATTTTCCCTTTTCCTTGCAGTGTTCTTTGAGTAAACCATTCCTCTGCCTTTTCCAAAAACTGAGGATTCCTTAGCCAGAAGGATTCAAATCTGAACGGCTTTTTTCCGGAGTTTTTCTTAATATCTATCTCCAACCTTATTGGCCAATGGTTTGAACCAAGGGCTGGCATTATTTTGGCTTCTAGAAAAATGTCTCTATTCATGATCAACTCAGATACTAGAAACCTGTCCAATCTGGAGGCGATCTGGTTCTTTCCTTCTCAACGGTTATTCCATGTAAATATACCATTTATGGTTTGCATATTTACCAGCCTCTGATCGGCAATCATATCATTGAACATATCCATAAACTGATATGTCCTCCTTATTCCCCCTTTTTTCTCATCCAATATTCTGATCAAATTAAAATCTCCTCCTATTATCCATGGCATTTCTGGGTAGAGTCCTCTGGCTTCCTTCACATTCTTTATGAAGTTTTCTCTTTCCCCTGCTAAATGAGGTCCATAAACCCTGTAATGAGGACTCTTTCAACAGATCCTATCACTCTACAGGAGCCAGTTAGGATTCTGGGTAGACTGGTCCAATTTTCAAAAATTAGCTCCTCCGAGTTCCACATTATTGCTAACCCTCCTGCAGTGCCGATTACATCCTGACCCATAACTTCGTACTGAATTTTGAATTTTTTAATTATTTTTTGCATCTGCTGCATAGTGATCTTCGTTTCTTGGATTATTGCGATTCCTGGTTTGTCCTTTCTCAATCTCTCCTTTAAATACCTTTGTTTTTCTTTAATATTGAGACCCCTAATATTCCAAGATGTAATTATCATTTATAACGTCTTGGGTGGTTGTTGGAATACCTCCGATAGAGGTATAACCTTGCCTTAGTTAACCAAAATCTCTCCTATAGCCTGAATTGTCTCGTTTAGGGTTCTTCTTCCCCTCTTCCATCCTCCTTTGCGAGTGCCTTCCAATCCTATGTTGTTACTTTCATATTTCCCTATTTGTCCTATTATCTCTTCCCCTGCTCTGCTTCTTTTTTCTTTTTATTTTTGGAATGTATCCTTGTATAATTGTTTCTGGGTTTCTGGTATAAATCTCTCATCAAGGTTTTTCCATTCCTGTATCAGGTTCCTCATAATTTTCTCTTCTTATGTCCCTTAATCATTTTGTGACCCAGATCCCATCTGGGTTTGTTCTAGGGTTATCTCAAGAGTTACTCCCATCTCCTCTTCGTTCTCCCCAACCACTGTTGTGTTTTCATCCCTTGTTTCTTTACCTACTTCCATTGGAACTTGTTCAGTCTCGTCTTCCTCATCCATTGCATCTGATTCCTCATCTTCATTTTCTTGCAGGACTTGAAATTTGTTCTGGATTTCTATTACTATAGGCTTTGATTTTTCTTGTAGTTTTTCTCCTTCTTTCCCTGATCTCTTCCTTTTGCTGACCTCCTGAAAACCTGCCTGTCCACCGTCTGTTTTTTCTGCCCTTTTTTGTTCTTCTTCTTGTTTTTTGCTGGTCTCCTCTTCTCTATTCTGCGGGCATTGCCTGATCAGGTGTCCATACTCATGGCACCGTCTGCACCTAAAGGGAATATCCTCATAGTCCAGAGGCTGCTGCCAGATCTCATCCTGGTATTCTAACTCTATGCATTCTGGTAGTGGCTCTGATATGTTAATATATACGCATATTCTGTCATAAGACATATACTTCCCCCTCTTTGTTGATTTAGCCACTTTGACAAAGGTCCCGCTTGAATTACCAATTCCTTCAAGAATGTCTGGGTCCCAAAACTCTACCGGTAAGCCAAATAGTCTGACCCATATAGGGGCCGCAAGCATTCTCTCATTTTCTGGATTATATCTTTCTTCCCAGTGCCTCATAAACAGTCCTGCATTATTCATGAAATATGGCCATTCCTCAAAGGTTTTTTCCTTGTCTTCCAAGTTGGCAAAGATTACTGTAAAAAACCCTTTCGCCCCCACCTTTAAATCTGTATGTCCTTTTGGTTTCCAACGCTGCTGGATCCATTTTACTAAATCCCTCTCAGTAGGCCAAAATCCAATAAATTTGCAGATTAAAGCGTGATCTCTCATATAGCATCTGTATTTCTCAACTTTGTTATTAGGAATTACATACCAGGGTTTTTCTTGTGCCCTTGGGAGACATCGGCCTCCTGTTTTGGTTTGCCACTTGTTCCCGAGGACCGGTGCCTCTCTGCTACTCCCCCTTGCCCTATTCTGTGGCCTGCTCCCACTTGCTTCGCCTGCTGCTACGTTTTTTAAGGATGGGATCTCTCCCCTCCCTTTCCCTCTCTCCATCGCTTCCCTCAGTTCTCAACGACTTGTAAAACCCCTTGTTTCTTACATAGGATTCCTTAACTATTCAAATTTCTTCACTGGAGACCTCACTCGGAGACTCCGCCGTCCCGCGATTCCAGCCCTGATCGTTGCTGCAAAACCCTAATTTTCGCCCTCTGCTCCGCTCTCATTGCCCCCTCATGCACTAGATTTTAACAATGACGATAACCTTAAAAATAAAAGTAAATAACCAAAATAAAAGAAAGAAATGACAAATAAGGAAGGTAAAAGAAAACAAAGAAACACAATTATAGGAATCATCAAGGTTGAATTGATCCCAAAGAATGATCTACATAGTATTTTATATGAGCTCCATTTGTAGCATATGACAGAACCCTCTCATCATCATCCTTTAGTGAATATGACTTATTTTCCATTACGGTTGCTATTTCATATATGTCAATACATAGATTCCTAAACTTTGCATGCTTCCCTTTATTTGCATGTGCGGAATCGCAAAATAATACATTTCGACTAATTTAAAAAGTAACTTCAGCTTTCTTGTCAAAATACCTTTTGATAGTACCTTTCCTCTTTTCAATTTGATTGAGGGCTGAATTCCCCTTCTCATCAAGGCCCAAGAAGGAGTGATATACATTAATCAGATCACATGTGTTAGATTCTTTAGTTTGAAATACTGAGCACAAGGAAGCTAACTATAATTCAATTGGCGTAATGGCTTCTTAGAAATAAAGTAGTTGAAAAGGAGAAACACCAACCTAAACTTATGTTCTGGCTCTATCTTCTCATAGGGCATAAGGAAGCAAATGATGCCATTGTATCAAAGTATTATTTATGATATTTTCAAGTATTTTAGTTAAGTTGTTATTTGTAGAATTTGGAATTCCATTAGCTTGAGGATAATAATATGAGTGAAAGGAGTGCTTAATACCGAATCTGTTATAGAGAAGAGAAAATATCTTGGAAACAAATATAGGTTCATTATTAAATACAATGCGAATGGGTGTTACAAATCTAGGGAGAAAAGCATCTTCAATGAATTTAATAACTACTTCCTGAGTTTCCGTTTTCTGGGAAACTGCTTCATACAACTTAATAAAGTACTCCATTGCAGTCACAACGAAAATATGCCCAACTGAGGATAATGGATTCATAGATTTGATAAAATATAATCCCCACTTAACAGAAGACATTGTATAGATAATAGTTTTTGGAGTCATAATTGAATATTTCAATCTTCCTATTACACGTTGAAAATCATCGCAAGATTTCAAAAATTTAAAAGTTTCACAAAAGATATGACGACAAGAGTATTTGATCCTTAAAATATTGTAATCAATGGCTCTGGTAGAAATATGATCTCCTACATGATGATATTGTTAACATGAATCATGCAATGTTTTCAAAATTATATTTTCATATTTATCGTCTACACATGTCGACAATATAGCTTCATGGAATTTTCTATATAAAATATTTATTATGTATACATATTTCGAACCATCTAATACTAATATTCTCCTCTATGGATTGTATAAGTTATCAAGATATTTTTGATGAATCAAATAAAAAATGATGTCATGATACCAAGTGTGTTGATCCAACTCAGATTCTTCACCGTGAATGAAGTTTAGAAAAATATTCATTTTGCAATTGAACCTCTTCATTATTATTCATACTTTATGCCAAATGTAAATACATGTCACATCCTCTGATTGTAGGCATGGCATTCGTTGATAGATCATGTTCTTAAATTTTCGTCAAGCAATGAGCTCATTTTCTAGACACACGATTTTGAGATAACACAAATTTAATAGTTGGTAAAGCAGTTCTGACTTTTTTTTGTGTTTACAAATAATTAAATGCTTGGATTTTTCAATATCTTTTACCAAAGAATAAGCATTTGTTTCTATTGAATAATACTTCATAGCTTCATCTAGAAGTGTCTATCTCATAAATGCTACAGGTTGTTCGTGCCCTTCAATATTTTTTTCATTAAAATAGCAGAGACATCTTCTTTGGTAGAATTGGTGTTATAATGAAGTCTTTGGTAAAGACTGGAGTGGGGTGGTCAAAACAGGGGTTGATGAAATGAAATCTTTAATTTGTTGATAAATCTTTCTAAGTTGATGAATTCTAGTAACATTTTTTACCATTTTCAATGCATGATGAATACATTTGACAATCCTTGTGAAATCATATACAAAACTCCTTACAAAATTAATCATTCCAATGAAAGATTGGATATCCTTTTTAGATTTACGAGAAGATAGGCCTTGGATGGATTCTACTCTTTTAGGAAATATATTGATTCCATAATTGGAGATTGTATGTTGAAGCCACTTCCCAAATTTAACTCCAGAGATGGATTTTTAGTTTCTTCAGCAGAGCCAGTTTCTGAAATATATGACATCTTAGGTTCTTAAGTTATGATATTAACTTTAACAACTCTATCAATTATTTCAGTGAAAGTTTTATTTTGGATTTTAATATTTTTTTCATCATTAGTGGAGAAGGTATCTTGTAAGGGAACAACACCCTTGCGATAATATTTTAGTCCTTAATTAATAATGTTGGAAGATTTTTGAATTTCATTAACAAGAAAATCATGGAGTCTTTATTGGGTTGTGTTATATTATTTCCATGACTAGCCCCAGTATTGGATTAATAGGTTGAGCTGACATGTAGCGGGGGGTTCACAAGGGGGGCATCGACCCCCATGCACAGGGGGTTTAAGGGCAGTAGTAGGCCCCCTCTACACAATGTGGGGCATTGTCCCAAGAATTTTTTTCAGACCCTATATTAGGTAGGTGAACCTACCTATGGTTTTGTGCATGGTTTTCGCACATGGTTTTTGGTGCGATGGTTTTCGATCCATGTTGATGGTATTGGACATTTCGACATGTCTATATATGTATTGTAACATTGAAAGGAACATAATGAAAAATCAATCTAGTAGTACCGGTTTTGGGATTGAAGGGAAAATATTTGTGTATATTTGTTTTATGTGTTATGCTCTTGCCTTTTTTTATTGTCTGTTTTTAGAATTCATATGCAGATAACTTCTATATGGGGTTAAAACCTATAGTCTTGTAGTCTTGAAAACTTTTCTATGGATCTTCATTATCAAGCATGTGTGGCCTATATAAGGATTCTATAGTACAATCAACTTTATTATACATGTTAAATATTTTAGTCTTCGAGTATAAGTGGCTAGGCTATCTGCAATATTATTCATGGTTCGATCAATATGATTACTATTAAAACTATCAAATTTAAAAATGATGTCTAGGGGTAAACTGTTAGCATCGTGTAAGATTATTTTAAAGTGTTCAAACCATTTTAATAAAATTCATGATGATTTCTAAATCTCCAAAAAATGGTTAGATTCTGTAAGCCAAGATTAAGAAAATTCTTTAAACCAAATAGGAGAGATTCAAACTATACTACATTGCTAGTACATGAAAGATTTAACCTATAATAAAATGGATGTATATTACCTAAATGATTTTGAAAGAAAATACTAACACCATTTCCTTCTTCGGATGATGCTCCATCAAAAATAATTTACAATCCAGATGATTATATAAAGAATCACTGAAATTATTTTGTCTTTCAACTTCCTCTTCGCTAGAAAAGGAATAAATTTCTAGATCATCTTTGACATATTTAACTAAAGGTTGAGGGATATTTTCATTGTAAGGAACTATTATTTCCTATCTATATAGGATTATATTTTTAGGTCCTCTAATAATAATTATGTGAGTTCCATCCATTCAGTAATATCCCCCTATTATAGATTGTCAATCTCTACGTAGGATAGTAGAATAATTTCTAACCATATAAATAAATTGTATATTTCAAATGGTATGGATTTTGGGATGGGAGAACATAACCAATATTACATAATTGACCTCCCCAATGCTTGATTTATTTTGTTTGTTAAAATATAGCATGTTCCTAGACACCTCATTGGTAGAAAATAGTCCTAATGCTTCCATTATAGTGTTCGAAATAACATTGTGGCCTCATCCCTCATCAATTAGACAACCATGAGAAAATTTGTCAAAGTTTTCATAGAAACATAAAATGTGGGTTCTTATTTACAATTTTAACCCCTTCATTTGAAGAGGGTGCAAATTAATATTCTATTTCTGTAATAGTTATTGAGGAATTTGGGCTTCTAGGTTTTTCTTTGAAGAAAATTTTTGAGATCCACAATCTCCTCGGGAGTTCCATTTAAATGTAATAATGTAGCATTCTAAATTATTTTAGCTATATCATCGATTATATTTTATTTATCACTAACCTTGGAATTAGTTGAAGTTTATTTTGGATTAGTGTTAACTCCATCCTTGGTAGGGTTTCTAGGGGGAGATTGCTTAAAAGTAAAATCATGATTGTGAAAATTATTTTGAATTTTTTTATTATTATAGTTATGTCTAATATTATTTACAATGTGATCATCTTCTTCTAACCAATATAAACTATTTACAAAATTAGTGTTTACCCAAGGAGTAGGTTTGTTTCCAAAAATCATTTACTTTCTCACTTTTATAACTTCACACGTGTTTTCATTGTGATCATCCTCATAGGAATTACACCATGACAAATTTACAAAAAACTTAGCATATGAGGATGCCATAGGAACAAATTAAGACAATGAAGGAAGAGCTGAGTTAATTGGAAAAGGAGAGAATTTCAATTCAAATGATATCATGTTGTTATTCATTTCTTGCATCAATTTCAAAATCATAGACATATCCATACTTTTATTTGATTCATTCAAACGAATTCTTGTTCTTAAGCTTTGATAATCGAATTCTAAGATAGTTTGTAAGGATGATGCTAGATTACTAATGGCTTTTTACTCAAATCTATTTTTGTATGAGGGAACTATAAAATTGTAATAATGAATCATAGTAGCCTGAATATAATTTCTAATCTTTAAGGAATTTAGGCTTCTGTGATCCATAACATTGTTTAGAGAAATTTTCGGCGAAATCACATAGATACTCTTTTGTCGACGCGTTTCAAACCAACCAGTGTGGTTCATCGTCAGGACAAGTTGCAAAACCAATCCAGCATAGCTTGTTAAATAGTATGTGCAAAGACTCCAACGGCTATATTTCCAACGGCTAATTTTGACCTAATGACCCGAGTCAAACCAAAATATTCTAGATATATTTAATTACTATAATTCCTAGAAATTAGTTAAAATAGATAAATAAAATTATTTATTTGTTAATTTAACTAAATATACATGTATATATATGTAATTAATTTACACTAAATTAATATTCTTGGTACAATATATATTTATTTAATAATAATCATATTTATCATTAAATCTAATGGTCCATTAAATTAACCAATTATATCTTTTATCAAGATATATATTTATTAAATAATCAATATTTATTAATAATTTATTATTCCAATGATATTAATAAAATACCTAGTCAAACAAATAATCTTCTTGTTATATTACTATTATTCATAGAAATTTGTTAAATTAGGTAAATTATATAATTTGTTAAATTAACTAAATGTCTTTGTTTATTAATAAATATATATACATATATTAAAATGAATTAATTCAGGACTAAATTAATATTATTGTACATCATATATATATATATATATATATAATATAATATATATAATATATATTTTAATAATAATTAAATTAAGTCATTAAATTATATCTTCTATCAAGACATAATTTTATAATTAAATTAAATAGTTTATATTTATTCAATAATCTATATTCATTTAATAAATTACTATTCTAATAATACTATTAAACTACCCATTTAATTAGGTGAATATGTTAATAATTTATATTTATCTAATAATCTGTATTTATTTAATAATATACTATTCTAATAATACTATTAAAATACCTATGTAATTAGGTGAATCTGTTGTTACAATTAATTAATTATTTATTTATTCATTTATTTATTATTTATATATATATATATATAAACCAAATATATACGAAATTAGGTAAAGGTATGTCCTGGGATAATAATTTTGGTAAATCATTTATTGATAACTATTATTTCAATTCTAAAGGTATAGTAGTAATAAATCTATATACATATATAATGAAATTATGGAAACAAAAATCTTAATAAAACCATTTCATGAATATTATTATTTTAATTATAATATTATGTTTTCAGTAACCCAATAATAACATAATTGAAACAAGGTTAATACATTTATTAGCTCGAAATTAATAATAACCTATTAATAACTCATACAATGCATAATAATAGGACTAAGCCAAACTAATACTATAGGAAAAAAGGACCAACCAGCGAAAACAACTCTTACGGAGAGGGAAAAAGAAACCTTAAGATCTAATAAAAGGGAATGCAGAGGCTAGGAGGACAGGGCTGGGACCCAGCAACTACTAATCTTCCAGCCATCATCCCTATTAAGATTAACCGGCCTTTTTTCAATCTCCAGGGCCTCTCTAAATTTGCGATGATGAAATTGCGCAACTTTAGCAATGACTTGAGCATCTTCAATACAGACATGATGCATCGTCTTCCCAGCATGTTCAGCTAGGGTTGAGGACTTGGTCCTACCATGCCTTAAGTCAGCCGAATGCTCACTAATCCTTTGATTAACAACAGATTCACCTAATTACATGGGTATTTTAATAGTATTA
>APFE031326397.1:0-15652 GCA_000404065.3 Pinus taeda | reverse complement strand
GTCTGAATTAATTCATTTTAATATATGTATATATATTTATTAATAAACAAAGACATTTAGTTAATTTAACAAATTATATAATTTACCTAATTTAACAAATTTCTATGAATAATAGTAATATAACAAGAAGATTATTTGTTTGACTAGGTATTTTATTAATATCATTGGAATAATAAATTATTAATAAATATTGATTATTTAATAAATATATATCTTGATAAAAGATATAATTGGTTAATTTAATGGACCATTAGATTTAATGATAAATATGATTATTATTAAATAAATATATATTGTACCAAGAATATTAATTTAGTGTAAATTAATTACATATATATACATGTATATTTAGTTAAATTAACAAATAAATAATTTTATTTATCTATTTTAACTAATTTCTAGGAATTATAGTAATTAAATATATCTAGAATATTTTGGTTTGACTCGGGTCATTAGGTCAAAATTAGCAGTTGGAAATATAGCCGTTGGAGTCTCTGCACATACTATTTAACAAGCTATGCTGGATTGGTTCTGCAACTTGTCCTGACGATGAACCACACTGGTTGGTTCGAAACGCGTTGACAAAAGAGTATCTATGTGATTTCGCCGAAAATTTCTCTAAACAATTTCTAATCTTGTTAGGAATTTGAATGTATAATTTGGTAAATTTTAAATTGAAATCCATAATCATTTTATCAGGTTTAAATACAATGTTATTATATCGTTTTCCCAATTGATAGACCTATAATGTTTCTCATATTTAGATTTAAATAAATAACAAAGTTCTACCGAAGTGGAAAATTATTTGGGGGGAATCAAATAAATCATATCCATCCTTCTCTTCCAAAGTATTTATAAACAACCTCATGCAAACGTCATTGGAATTATCTTTTATTTTATTACAGTCATTGGAAAAGGTGTTTAAATGTTCTTCCATGGTATAAGTGCTATTACCTAAAGATTTGGGTAAATAATCCTTAAACATAGGTAAAGGGGTAGTGGTTGGGGGTAAATCCAAGTGAGAGGATAGATGCAATGGAGCTACATCCAAATCCTTTTCAATCTCAACCAAACCATCTCTTTTAATGTTTTTGTTATGGCCGGTATTTGAGACCATTGTTATGTAATTGCTATATACACTACCCACACAGGGATGAATCCATCTTGAAATGTGTTATATTAACTCTAGTATATGTTGTAAAAGCATAGAACTAGACCTAGAAAGGGATCACTTAAGAATACTTTTAAGGTTCTTCAGATTATCCTTTATACTCTTGATGGTTGACAAATCTATGAGATTTCTGTCTAAGTCTTTGTGACTAGCGAGGAGTGTCAGATGCATAATGAGAAGAAAACAAAATTGGTGAGAGGTTGTATTCATTTAATTGGAAAATCTTGATTGAATTAGGTTTTATTCTAGATAACCACTCTCCAAATTGTGCAACATCAATTCCAATATTTCCTAATATTTTGGCATAATATATTTCAATTAATTCCCTCTTCTTAGTAGTATCTAACATGACATTAAACAAGCCTGCTGAAAAACTATTTGGATCATTAAAGTTTGGGAAAAAGTTAGGTTCAAAAGGATTGGTAATTACATTCATTTAAGAGAATGTGGAAATTAATCAACTTTTTGTAATGGAGGCAATATGTCGTAAACATTTCTAGCAAGTAGAACTAAGAAACTCAACAAGTCATCTTCGTTAAAGCTCTTGCTTGAATATTATTTAGCAAGCACTAATAATGATGAAACGATGTCCTATTTCTTAATACTTTTTTGAAACGGACAAATTCTAGTTATAACCTCTAAGATAGGTCAAGGGAAAAAAAAAAGACAAAATGAGAAAGAAACAAGGAGCCAAAAACCTAACAAAGAAAACTCACAAAAAGAAAGAAAAGAAACCTAAAGCAAATAAATCAAAAGAAAACATAATGATGATTTTACATTCTCAATATGGTCACCAAAGAAATGTTGATGGATGAAATATAAATGATGATCACTCAACATTTCTTGAATCCCTGGGGGGCTAAACCAAGAAATATGTGAATCTTACTAAAAGTTTGTGGCCTTCTTATGTCACAACTTTGAAGAAACTACCTAGTAGCTACATCCAACTAATATCATTATATATATATACTATATTATTATATTATATTTTGTGTGTACACATATTATATAAATTACAAGTACATCATATTTAAAAAATAATTTAATAAAATTAAAGTGATTAATAGAAGGTTAATTCACAATTTTCAAACATAGAACTTGTCTTAGAAGTAATCAAACATATAATTACAGCCATATAAAATAAAATTCAATAGAAAGTTCAATATTTATGTTTAAAATATAAATTTATGAAAGAAGAGATTTTATATATAATACAAAACATACTTCTATAAAAATTGTAAATAAAAGAAGCAATAGAAATAGGACACAAGGTGCTAAGATAAGAAATGCTTCCTTCATTAAGTATTCTTGAAAATATTGTTCAGATTAAATAAACTAAAACTTGGAAAATTAAAATAATATGTCACAAGGATCTCTCTAAAAAACGAATATGTTTATGAACCATATAATTCAAATGCAAGTGACAAAGAACGATAATTAAGCATTGGCCTTGCTATAACTAGCTTAGTGAGAACTTTTGTACACTGGTGTCCTACTGCATAGAATGTCAATTATGAGTCATGACAAGTATACAACAACTATAAAATCATCAATTACTAAAGTAAATAATTCCTTACTCGGAAAGTGAGACTCCAACAACTCCATTGATTGCTACTATTTAAAAGGAGCCCTGTAACAAGATTTTACGAGATCGAAATATCTATCAAACAAATTAAATTATCCCAAAACTAAAGAAATCAAACTAGATCATATCATGCTCTTTGGAAAATTCAGTCATGTTTTCCTTCTCCAAGTAATTATTTGTATCTAATATTTCTTGATACGGATATGAAACTATTTTATTGTACTTAAGTTGGACTAATTATAAAAAACGAGATCGAAATATCTGTCAAACAAATTAAATTATCCCAAAACTAAAGAAATCAAACTAGATCATATCATTCTCTTTGGAAAATTCAGTCATGTTTTCCTTCTCCAAGTAATTATTTGTATCTAATATTTCTTGATACGGTTATGCAACTATTTTATTGTACTTAAGTTGGACTAATTATAAAAAATGGCTGAAATTTACGAGGAAAACAATCTTAATATTGTACTCCTAAAAAGTAGGAAAAATTTGGTGACTTAAGAGGGAAGTGAGTTAAGAAACTTCAGGATATGCATGATAATTTCTTATTCTTTCCACATAGGAATGCATTTCACAACTATCAATTATAAAAATTGGCTTTCATCAAATAGTTTCTATATACATATATAATGTCCATAAAAGAAGTGCATCGTAAATGTCCATTTGAGATGACCCAGTAAATGACCAAAAAATTACCATAAAAACCATATAACAATAAAGAAATTGTATCAACAACGTAATAAGACAGAATTTATAAGAGAAAATGGTTGTATTACGAGTTGTTTCAAAACAAGATTTTCAATGGAAATTACTGGTTACTATGTGGGTGATTCTAAAAGATTTTCACTAGATCAAAATTGATTTTCCTTATATGTTCCCTCCATGGATGTAATTGTATAAACATGAATGGAATAATGATGCTTAGGATGAGCGGTAGACTCAAAACTGGGTTCGAAAGAATTCTCCGGTAGTGGCTTAGAATAAAAAAAATTGGAGGCATAGTGAACAACAGCTAACAATTTTATTAGCAGTGAAATAGATAGGACTAACATGATCACTTCTAGTAATAGGAATAATGTATCTGAGACTAGAATCAGTGTCAAATGCCTTAAATGGAGCATATTGTGAAGGAGTAACAACAACAAATAACAAAAGGAAGTTGACGATTAAAACATCAACACATTTCCCTCCAAAATTACTTTAAATAGTTTATATTCAAGACAAAAACCAATAAGCTTTATTGTAGAGGGAAAATGATGGTTTGTGAGGTACAAGGAGGTGTACGATGAACAATTACATCAAATCAAGGAGGGGAATGGAACATTTGTAAATATTTGAGATCATGCCCCTTTTTATCCACGGAAAATGCGTTTGGATTAAATATTCTTTTTTTATGTTCTGAATTATATTCTCATTTTTTTATTTTTCTTTTATAGGTTTGACCTTCTATTGATGGTGCTGGAGCTGCCAACATGTCAAAGGATCTTGCCAGTAACAAGTCCCGACTAGACCTTAGACTGTTTAGTGTAGGAGTTCGAGTAGTGGGTCATATGGTATCACCTTGACCACGGTTGAGCATAGAGGAATGTAGGATGTCCCTGTTTGTACCGAGGGCATGACATGCATAGAAAGCTAAGGTGACGCAAGAGCATCCAGCTTAGAAATTTCATTGTATTTTAATAGACATAAGAGGTGTTGTGTTTTAAGGGAGTTTGTTTCCTGAGCATTAAATTAATGTAATTATTAAGGGTTTTCAAGTAAGCTTGTGAGAGATATTTAAAATAGGAATTAATTAGATATTGAGAGGATATCTGTAAATGTTCTCAAATGTATGAGAACATGAGTGACGATCAGTGATTAGTGAGGATTGAGAGATTTTGAAATATTGTAAATATTAGATTACGAATTGGTTTCATAATTTTGGGGAACAACAGAATGCTTATGATTTAGTTGAGTTGTTTAGATACCCAAGGGATCATTAAGAGATTTTACGACTCGATGAGCAGATTAACAATCTGAACAAGAAATTGGTTACAAAACCTGTTTTATAAATGTAAGCCTAAAAAGTAGAGAGTTAGTTAGCTAGTTCGAGAGTTAGATATGGTTTGATTGTAACCTACGAGTAGATAGAGTGAAGTAGTGTCAAAAGGCCACTGATACAGAAGATCAGGCTCAGAAGGAAATCATTATGTGGGTGATTCTACAAGATTTTCACAAGACCAAAATTTATTTTCCTTAGATGTTCCCTCCATGGATGTAATTGTATAAACATGAATGGAGTCATGATTCTTAGGATGAGGGGTAAACCCCTCAGAATTTGGATTGAAAGAATTCTCAGGTAGTGTCTTAAAATCAACAAATTTGGAGGCATAGTGAACAACAACAACAACTTTATTAGCAGTGAAATCCATAGGACTAACATGATCACTTCCAGTAATAGGAATGATGTATTTGATGCTGGAACCAGTGTCAAATGCCTTAAATGGAGCATATTGTGAAGGAGTAACAACAACAAATAACAAAAGGAAGTTGACACTTAAAACATCAACACATTTCCCTCCAAAATTACTTTAGGTAGTTTGTATTCATGACAAAATCCAATAAGATCTATTGTAGAGGGAAAATGATGGTTTGTGAGGTGAAAGGAGGTGTACGATGAGCAATTACGTCAAATAAAAGAGGGGAATGGAACCTTTGTAAATACTTGACATCACACCCCCTTTTATCTAGGGAAAATGCCAGTTTGGATTAAATATTCTTTTTTTATGTTCTAAATTTCATTCTCATTTTTTTCTATTTCCTTCATATGTTTGACCTTCTATTGATGGCGTTGGAATTGCCAACATGTTAGGTGATCTCGTGAATAACAAGCCCTAGCTAGACCTTAGAGTGTTTGGTGTAGTAGTTCCAGTAATGGGTCATATGGTATCACCTCAACCGCAATTGACTGTAGAGGCAGGTAAGATGTCCATGTTGGTACCAAGGGTGTGACATGCATAGAAATCGAAGGTGATGCAAGACCATCCACCTCAGAAATTTCATTGTATTTTAATAGGCATAAGGGGTGTTGCGTTTTAAGGGATTTTGTTTCCTGAGTATTAAATTAATGTAATAATTAAGGGTTTTCAAGTAATTTTGTGAGGCATATTTAGAATAGGAATTAATTAGATATTTTGAGGATATTTATAAATGTTCTCAAATGTAGGAGAACGTGAGTGATGATGAGTGATTAGTGAGGATTGAGAGATTTTGAAATATTGTAAATATTAGATTAGGAATTGGTTTCATGATTTTGGGGATTAAAGAGAATCCTTAAGATTTAATTGAGTTGTTTAGATCCCTAAGGGATCATTCAGAGATTTTAGGAATTGGTGAGCGGATTAAGGATCTAAACCAGAAATGGGTTACAGAACCTTTTTTATAAATGTAAGCCTAAAAGGCAGAGAGCTAGTTAGCTAGTTCGAGAGTTAGATACGATTTGATTGTAAGCTATGGGCAGATAGATTGAAGTAGTGTCAAAAGGCCACTCATACAGAAGATCAGGCTGAGAAGGAAATCATTGTGTAAATATTTACCTATTAATATAGAAAGCGTAATTTATGAGCTTGTGTGGATTGCATTGTATAATCAAATTATAAAATATCCATAGTATCAGAGTATTTACATAGCACAAGTGTGCAGGAAATTTGAAAAGAATCTAAGAGAGAGGAAAATGGACAGAGGAGTATTGTGATGATCAGATAAGTTGGAGTCTAATTGAATAACCAAATCAAAGCTCAAGAGTGGTAGTGTTTAATTAATACCAGAACAAAGCTCAGGAAGGAGTCAAGCTGAGGAATAATTGAAGACTGTAAGGTGAGAATAAATACAAAGACAAAGAAGTGAGAAAACTATTACATGGTGAGGTACATAAGAATGTAGTAGTGAGGCACAGTCATTGGATCAATCAGTTCAACAAACGAGAGTGAAGGAGATAGACAGCTAGAATTAAGTCGCGCAAAGTAAAGTCAAGAAATGAAGAGATTAGATGAAGGCACGTGTTAATGGACGTGGGGTAGTATTCACAAGAGGTAAACATATCTCATGCGCTCAAAAGGTCGTAAATGGTATTTGGAAAATTCATGCGACTAGCCTAAGTGGGTGACATGTAGCACACGATGGAAAAGCAAAACCACTTTTCCTATGCACTGTCGACCTGATATTATTCCTGCAAGTGTTTGCTCGAGATTGCGCGATAACCGTTTGATTGGATGGATCACATTGAAGGTGGAGATTATCTGGGCTAGTTGACGACTAAGTGACACAATAACCATTAGATTAAGGAATGAGATCGATGGCAGAGGTTGAATGTGCTAAAGAGAGCATTGATATATGTGCAAAGGTTTGTGGAATGGTGGAAAGGTAAGGTTTAAGTCTGGTTTATGAGATATTTCTATTATATTGGAATTGTAATAGAAATAAGTAGAATCAATGGATTATGGTTTAAGTTTGAATTTTAGCCAAGGTCCAAAGATTATGGAAGGGTTTATAAGGTTCCACTCAAAGGTTTATTAATGTCTAAACTTGGGATAGTTTAATGAGATATTTTTTCTTCAGGAATTGAACGTTGATAAAGTGGTTTCTCATCAGATGTTATATTTCCGCTGGTTAAAACTTTGGTTTAAGAAGTTTTTACTGGACATGAATTATAAAATTCCTGGGACACATACTATGACACACAATATTATTTGCATAATGTGGGTATGTGTAGCTCAGGCTGCATAAATTGGTATCAGAGCAAAACAAGGAAATTCTGGATGTAAGAATTCTTGAGAAAACTTAGAACATAGTTATATTTTGAAGGTATCTATACAAGCAAAAGGAGATCAGTTTTTAAATCTGAAAAATAGTAGGCACACAGAGATAAAGTGTAGCAGAATTTGTAGATGCAAAGAAAGAAAGGATAATCCATTCAAAGTGCAGGTGAATGGTAGAGCAAGATCATGCAGAGATATTGAAAGTGAGATAATATGTTCTTGTTTTAATTTGGTTTGAAGATTGGAGTGTTTGTCGTCTTTATGTTGTCACACAGGTAGTGGCATAAGAAGGTGAAAAGATTGCAACACCATAGAGCTAGGAGTGCTCAGTTGGTTCCAGAGGAGAGAACTAGAGAGATGCTGAAAGACTAAGCTCAGAGGAGAGAAGCTTAGTGAGGTATCGTGTAGCAAGGAGAACTTGTTACTGCAGAGGTTTTTTTGTAGCCCATGGAAAGATCATAAAGGAAATTGCACAGAGGATGTGGGTAGAATTTCTAAGGGATGAAGAAAGCTGGTAAGAATTTCTGAGTGAAAGAAGAGGCGCTAGAGCCTAGTATTTCATTTGTGATTGAAATACATGAGGATAGTTGTGTTCTTAAAAACTGCAGATGAGTTGAAGCCTAGAGGGAGCAGAGAGAAGTTCTCAAAGAGGTTCTAAAGAATAGCGAAGCAAGTGCTTGCCAAAATACTAGGTACAGAGGAAACCTTGGTGAGGTGAGTGGCAGCAGGGGGGCTTGTTGTTGTAGAGGCTTTAATGCAGCTCATAGTAAGTGACTGAGGAACTCATGAAGATAGAGAAGAATATGACTACTAATAGTTATAACAGAGATAACAAAGGTTCTGAGGAAGACCACAGTAGAAGAAAATTGAAGGAGGAGGATGTCAAGGTAAATGGCAAGAGAATGAGTCATGCAGAGCTTGACAAGGAGATTGTAGAACTAAAAGAACATCTCAATGTATTAAGGATGCTACTACAGGAAAACTAAAGATAAGGTTAGGTCTTTAGGAAAAAGGCAATGAAGTGGTCTAAGTTACAGAGAAGGCTACAACAAAGGCAAGTGAACTGGCTGGTGGAAAAACATAGAGAAGCTGAGTTGGAAATGAAAGTTTCCACTTGTGAAGCAGAACAGGGTGATGTTCTAGGTGAAGATGAAGAATGGATATCAGTGAAAGATCTCATGAACTATTGTGATAGTTCAAGGTAGCATGAAGAAATGTGGACAAAGGTAGTAGGAGAGGCTATAAAGCCTTATATATTTGAATCTAATAATTTTTATGTGATTATAGGTTTTGGAGAGGATGGGTAGTCTTTTGAAGCTATCAAAAGTATGGAAGAGTATCATTCAGAAGGTAAATATTCTAAAGTAAAGAATGATGGATAATGTCTCTTAAATGGGAAAAGCAATGAAATATTGCAGCAAAAAGAATTTAGTAATACATTGATGTTTGAAAATGTTATAACACAGGAACAATTTCTTGTGAAAGAAGGAGATGAGATTCAGTCTGAAGAACTAATAAGTGAAGTAACAATTACGACTATTGAACCTTGTAATTCTTAAAGTGATAAATTGTGTATAAATGTAGGAATTATAAGTGATGATGAAATACTTATGAAGTGTCACAAAGAACTTTATTTAGCGGAGTATTTGCTAGAAAACTCAAATTATGACAGTTTGATTGCTGACGAAGGAGTTCACTACAGTGGACACGAGCAGAAAGGCATCATTGAAACATATGGTGTGGAAGAGAGATTCGTTGACAGTCTTGAGTGTCATTTTGGATAATTCTTTAGAGAGGTTGAATTAGCCTACTGATGCGCTGATAGAGAAAGAAAACATAGAGCAGCATACTGAAATGCTACCAAAGGAAGAAGAGGCATTGAGGCCTAATGTTTTTCATTTTAATAATTATTTTGTGAGTGCAGGTTTTGTTGTGAATGCCAGAGAAAATTTGCAACATATGATCAGCCAAGTAAAAATGGAAGAGGAAGGAAAATATGTTGGAATTTATGAGCAACATAGTGATGTATTTGAGAGGAATCAAGTACAAGGGGAATTGGAAGACAATTTAATTTTTGAATGTAAATTTATAGATATTGAACAGAGGTTGTTTGTAAAGTCTCAAGAGGGTAAGGATGAAAGGGATGTAGTAAGAATCTAAAAACTTCAAAGAGAAGATAATGAACAATAGTTTCAAGATGAGTGGATAGAGTACAATAACAAATGGCAGAGTATGTAATAGCTCAAGGATCTCCTAGAGATAGAGATTGACGAATTATGGAAGTTAATGATGAAGCAATCGAGATGGAGGAGATTAACAACAAAAGGAACAGTGATCAGTCAGAATTTCAACAAGATTGACAAGAGGAGGAAGATGAAATAGAAGAAAACAAACATATAGCAACAACAAAGTCACAGAGCATTGAGACAAGTACAAGCTAAATTTTGGGAGATTGGAGGTTTTTTGTCAACATATGAGAACACATGATCAGGAGATCATGAATGTTTTCAACCTTGAGAGTCTGATGCAGGAGCATCCAACTAAGAAATTTCATTGTATTTTAGTATACATAAGGGATCTTGTGTTTTAAGGGAGTTGGTTTCTTTAATATTAAATTAATGTAATAATTAAACATTTTCAAGTAAGTTTGTCAGAGATATTTAAAATAGGAGTTAATTAGATATTGTGAGGATATTTGTAAATTTTCTCAAACGTAGGAGAACATGAGTGATGATGAGTGATTAGTGAGTATTGAGGGATTTTGAAATATTGTAAATCTTAGATTAGGAATTGGTTTCATGATTTTGGGGATTAAAGAGAATCGTTAGGATTTAGTTGAGTTGTTGAGATCCCCAAGGTATCATTGAGAGATTTTAGGAATTCATGAGCAGATTAAGGATTTGAACGAGAAATGGGTTACAAAACCATTTTTATAAATGTAAGCCTAAAAGGTAGAGAGTTACTTAGTTAGTTCAAGTGTTAGATAGGGTGTGATTGTAGCCTATGGGAAAACAGAGTGAAGTAGTGTCAAAAGCCCATTGGTACAGAAGATCAACCTGACAAGGGATTGATTGTGTAAATATTTACCTATTAATACAGAAAGTGTAATTTCTAAGTTTTTGTAGATTGTATTGTATAATGGAATTATAAATATGCATAGTATCAGAGTATTTGCAAAGCACAAGTGTGCCGGAAATTTGAAAAAGAATCCGAGATAGAGCACAATGCACAAATGAGTATTGCGATGATCGGACAAGTTGGAATTTTATTGAATAACCAAATCAAAGATCAGGAGTGGTAGCATTTAAATAATACACAAAACAAAGATCGAGAAGGAGTCAAGCTAAAGAACAAATGAAGACCGTAAGTCGTGAATAAATACATAGACAAAGAAGTGAGAAGATTATTACATGGTGAAATGTAAAAGAATGTAGTAGCGGAGCATAGTCATTGAATCAATTAGATCAACGAATAAGAGTGAGGGAGATAGATAGCTAGGATTAAGTCGCACAAATTAAATTCAAGAAATGAAGAGATTAGATGAAGCCACGTGTTAAAGCATGTAGCGTAGTATTCATAAGGGGTAAGCGGTATCTCACACGCTCAAAAGGTCGTAAATGATATTTGGAAAATTCATGCAATTAGCCTAAGTGGGTGACACGTAGCACATGATGGAAAAGGGAAACCACTTTTCTCACATGCTCTCGACCTGATATCAATTCTGCAAGTATCTGTGTGAGATTGTGTGATAGCCGTTCGATTGGATGGGTCACTTCGACGGTGGAGATTTTCCAGGCTAGCTGATGATCAGGTGACACGATAACTGTCAGATTAAGGAATGAGATCGATGGCAAAGGTTGAATACACTAAACAAAGCATCGATATATCTACAAAGGTTTGTGGAATGGCAGAAAGGTAATGTTTAAGTGTAGTTTATGAAATGTTTCTATTATATGGGAATTATAATAGAAATCAATGGAGTATTGTTTAAGTTTGAGTTTTAGCCAAGGTCCAAAGATTATGGAAGGATTTATAAGGTTCTTCTCAAAGATTTGTTAAAGTCTAAACATGGGATATGTTGGACACATAATCCTCAATGGGTTAGTGTGGAAGCCGAATGGACAAAAGGAGTCCAAGAGATCTTGGGATGTGAATCCCAACGGTCACATAATGTACTATAAATGTATAACATTTGTCAATAAAAATTGTGTTGCATGTTTTATCTTTCATATCTCTCTTGTTGTCCATGTGTGTTTAACATGGTACCAGAGCAGGCGTACTCCTGCCCTGCATAATTTCTTTGAGCCAATTGTCTTATGGTCTTTATGAGAAGGTCCTATTTTTCGTATTTCTACCTTTGTAACTCATATCAACCTGAGTTATATAATCGGTTGTCTTGACAATGGTATAATCCGCTGCTCAAGGTCTACCATAATCATTTTCTGCACCCTCTGCGCTCCTTGGGCTGGGCATAATTGTCCTCTCTGTGCTCTCTAGGATCTCTACCATAATCATTGTTGGCTCAGTTTTTTCTATGGTCGTAATAGCCCTCTGTCGTAAAGTTTTCTCTACCCTCTTAGTTTTCAAGCTTTCAAGAAAGAAGCCGGCTTCCTCTGGCATGGTCACTGTAACGCCACAAAATTGCTGAAGCAGTTCCTGTTCTACTTTCCTCATCTAAAAGACCTAAATCCTTCCGCATAACAGTTTGGATGAACTCAGCTACTCCTGCACTGAATTATCTTCTAGACAACACAGGTCTGCGTACTGGAACACAGCCTTGATCCACTCATCACTGTTTGCACCATTTTCCTTTGCAGTAGAGCTCTGTTAATTAAAAATCAAATTTTTCGTTTGCCAAACTTAACCCTAAAGCAGAGATTTAATGGCGCTACAAACCTGTCTGAGCGGAGTCCACGAAGTTAGTAATTCATATAGGGTGGAAGAACGCATTAGGTAGCCCGAGAGTGATGTGGAAGTTGGTGACCAACTATAAACATTAAATTCACACATGGGCGTAGGAAGTTTCCCTTCCATCAGTTTTGCATGTCTCTCACAGATAAACAACAGCTTTCGAGATGTAAGTTGCATGTCTGGCGCAAAAAAATATTCATATTTAACTTTACACTTTGCGAACTATGACACGCCTTTCTCTCTTGTATTCCACTTCATCCCTTTGATGCATGATAGGGAGAGATCTTCAAACAATTGATTCATTCAACCCCATTCTGACCATATCATCAATCAGACGCCTCTCAAATATGTTGATGTCAATTCCCATCCGTCTCTTTATCTGTGTCTCAACTTGCTGAATTTCACTTCTCATTTCTGGTGTCAAACTTATTTGTTCAGCAATGCTAGAGCATGCAACATCCATAGTAGAAACATTGAAAAGCCTCAAAGCTTCTGTGACATGTTCCTCTATTGCTATAGTTGATAATTGCATCTTTGCAACGGACTCGCTTAATCGAATAATAGCTTCTAACTGCCTCACTTTTATAGGTATGGCTGGAGAATCTCCACTTTCATGAGCCTGTTGGCGCATTTGCTGTCTAATCCTAACATAGTTATTTTGTAACATTTTAGCAGCAGGATCTGATAATTGAGGCTTAATATGTCCTCAACATTATTCAATGTACCTTTTAAGCCAAATTTTCTCTATCTGTCGCATCTGAATCTTTAGACGTGGCTCCTGCATTTGCATGGACTTTGATAATATGACTAGCAATAAGCTTATCTTGATCAGATCAAATCGAGAAAGAATTGTTGTCTGCAAATTAATGTTGTCTTGTGCTGTCTTGAGATCATCATAACGACCAGATGGAGGATTGGCTGCTGCAAGCACAGATGTACGAGAGTTGAGGATAGTCGTAAGCTGTTAGACCAGCAGCAGAATCCTCTCAACAAATTGAAGGAACTGTGATTTCGCAGTGGATGGATCACCACGTAATAGCACATTGATATCTCCTCTTAATCGAACTCCATCAGGCAGTCTCTTCCTCCATCCGCCAAAGAGGAGGCAATAAACTACCTTCTTAACATCAGTGCGGCCAAATATAGATGGCGCAACCATGGACCTTCGTACCTTTGCAGCTTAGCGTTAGTTGTAAAGATTGATTAATAAAAGATTCACAATTATTCTACTGCCTAGGGGGATTTAAAGGCTTCCTTGCTCAAGAATTTCGCCATTTTTATCACAGTACAGTCGATGATTATGATGATTTCTTTCATTTCAGCCATTTTTTGGTAATAAGTGGATACACATGGTCTTGGTCTTGGGCATGCACATTCTTTTGTTATATTGCATTCGTTCCTTGTGACTATATGTCGATTTTGGGTTCTGTTAGCAGTTGCGAATTCATGAGGCATTACTTCTAAATTTACCTTCTTTGTAGTGTTGCCAGCAGAAATCTTGATGTATCTTGGACACAAATTTATTTTGTAATCTTTCGAATTATTGTTGATTTTAGGACAGATTGATGAAGGTTTTCTGGCTATAATAATCTTTTGTATTGATGCCATGAAAAGCACAGGTTTCTCAAGAACAGAAATGTCACATATATATTGATGATGTCTAGTCATAGTGATTAAGGAATAATCAGGTTGTATTGGTACAGTAAGCAAGGTTTCATAGTTGCATTTCCTTGTCACTGTGTTCTTGTAGCAGTACACTATAACTCTTTCAATGGAACAATCACTTCACCTTTGATACAGTGTTTTAGCATTCAAGTGCAGTGATGTCAGATACTCATATATTGTATTGATCATTATCAAATACACAATTTCAGTGATATTATCATAGCATCAAATTTAAGGTCTTCAATAGTAATGTAGCTTCATCATCTTATTTTTTATATATGGATTGTAATTGGTACTTGCTGGTTGCACACTGATCATTTGTTGCACATTTATAAAGGATATTGCTAGTGGGTGTTACTTTTCAGTTTTTAAGGTGTAGTTCTGACATTGAAGAAAAATGGCCAGAATCAGTGAAGTATTATAGTTCATGAAAACTCTTATACAATCTACTGTTGATGACACAATACAAATCAACAAAGGATCTCTCTCATAAATTCAGACATGTCTACAAAATGCACAGGAAAAGATTGATTTTTTGCAGCTTGAATCACATCTATAGCAAGAAGAGCTACATCAAAATAAAGATCATTTTGAACATGTTTCTGTTCAAAACATTGATACTGCAACCCATCAACAACAAGTCATTAATGTTACAGTTCATTTAGATAAAGCAACAAGGTTACATGTAGATGCAGAGGTTCAGCATGCACTTCCCAAGACCATCATCAGACCTTGGGAACATCTTGTCCACAACAAGCATAGAACTGGTCTTGGATAGGACAAGGACTTGTCCTTTCATATTCTAGACTACTCCAAGCCCATTCAGTTTCAAAGTGTGGGATTCATTCATGACAGTTCACCTGCTCCTCATGATAGTTCAGCGTTAGCTATTCTAGACTCTGCCCCTCTTCCACAGCAACAACAACAATAGATTGTGAAATGCCAACATTGTGATCGAGTTGGCCATTTGAAAGATCATTGTTTTGATATTCATCCATGTAAGCACTGTCATAAAGCCACCCATTCTTCACACAGATGCTTCAGCAACAAACGTCCTGCAAGAACAAAGATTCACCTTCGATGGATCTCTTCTTGGCAATGGGCATCAACAACCAAGATGATATTCCAAACACATATGATAACTTGTTCTAGAGTATTGAAAAGTCTTATAGCCATGTTTTCTCCATCATCTCACCTTGTATCTGACAGGGGGGGAAATGATGGTCATCTACAAGCTTTAGAGTCACATCAAGCGAGCCTGAGCCACAACCTGCCACACCAGTTTCAGAGTTGTAGCCAGAGACAAAGATGCTCGTGAACATGCCTTTAGTTGGCAATCTAGGACACTTCCTCTAGCATAAGACTTCAACTTCTTGCCTGTTTCGGAAAAATTCCAGGAACAAAATTGAGAACACTTCCTCTAGCAGAAGACTCCAGCTTCTTGCCAGTTTTGGAAGAGTTCCAGGAATTGCATTAAGCATTCCAGAGTTGTTGGTCATCCTTAAACCATCACAGGTTGAG
>APFE031326389.1:0-42610 GCA_000404065.3 Pinus taeda | reverse complement strand
AATAATTCATAATATAAAATATAATACTTTACCTTAACCTCCTATAAATAATTCATAATATAAAATCTAAATATAAAAAATGAATACAAATGTCTAATTATTATTAGACATATAATTAAACAGATAAATCATCCATGTAAGTTTTTACATTTTAATTCGTCTAAATTCTTTCTCCATGTAAATGTAAAATAATATTCTAATATAATCATCATCCATTTATTAATATGATGAAATAGGTATCGGGATAATCCATTTATTAATATGATGAAATAGGTATTGGGATATCTAAAAGTTTTTGAACAGTTATTGTTGTTTATATATTTAGAATTAAAATTTTAAAAATTAATCATATAATATGTACTTTAGAAAAAAATTCAAAATTCAAAATGAATATAATGATAATTAAATAAATAAGCTATCTATATAAGGTTTTTTCAATAATCTTATCTATATAAGGTTTTTTCAATCATCTCATCTAATCATAATTTGCTTATTAATATTAATATGATGTAATAGGTAAAAATTTTGTGTAGTTATTATGGTTTATATTTTAAAACATTAGTAATTTTATAAATTTATGTTTTATCAAAATAATAAATATAAGTTAATATTTTTTATTAATTTAGAGAAAAATAATATTCTGGGAAGTTTTTTCAATAAGTAAAAATGGTCTTACTTTGATCGGATTTGTTGGCCTTTAGATATATACAAAATAAAGACAATAACAATTTCAAAAAATTGGATTTCTTGTAGTTTACTACCGACTATGCACACAATTTTCCAAAAAACTTGACAAAGCTTACTTCCATTCTAGTGCATTTTTGGCAATGAGAAGAGCTACCTCATTTTGTCGAGCCCATAGCGCCTAGAGATTTTGTTGCTTCCATCTGAGGGACGCATGTCAGTCCATGATGTGTCGTTGATTGTGTAGGATGTTTGTGAAGAAGCTAACATGGTTTGCATGGTCTAGATGGTGCGCTTGAGAGAGTTTGTGATAACCCCACCCAAGGTTCTCGTATGACCCACATTGTAAATATGATGTAAATGTTATGCAATGTTTGAAATCAAAGAAAAAGGGGACTGGGTATAAGGGACACAGATTCTAGAGTTGGGGTGGAGAATCGCTGCTTGAGATGTTGTGGTTTCTTGTGCCAAGAAGAAAACTGGTTTGACAAGGCAGTCATTGATGGTTGACTAGTGCAAGGAGTTAATGAATTGGCTCTTGAAATTAAATGAGTTGAAAGAAAGTATGCAGGCCCATGCTTTCTTGAGAAAACACAACAAGCAAGGAGGAGAGAGATTTAGGAAGAGTTGTAAACAACAAGAAAGTGACAACGAATAACACTGGCAGAACTGCAGGCGAAGAAGGGGGTTATTCAATGAGGAGAGAGAGACTCATTCGAGACACACACATAGGAAGGGAAGGAGAGACCTTTTTAGTTTTGGGGAGCAAATTGATGAGAGGACGAAAATCGCACCTCCAACGTAAGCTTCCAACATACAACTTGAAGAGAAGAGAAGAGAAGGGGATTAGTTCTATGTTCCAGGAGACTGTGGGTTGAGTGCTAGTCTTTCGAGCCATGTAACAACCTGGGTTCCCTGGAGGCTGCAAGTTGAGATAGAATTCCTGGAACCCTGTAATAGATCAGGTCCCTAGAGGTTGTGGGTTGAGACGAGAGGTCTCTGGAGCCATGTGAAAACTTCGGTCCCCGGAGGATGTGGGTGGAATGAAATCTCTAGAGCCTTGTAATGTCTTGGGTTCCTTGGAGGCTGTCGATTGAGATAGCCACTCTGGAGCCCTGTAACATCTTAGGAGAAGACCACCCTGAAGCTGAAACAAAAGTTCTTGGTTACTTCCTTGATTGGTATTGTGGTTTTTGGATTCCTCGGGAGGGGGTGAAACAATATAAGTGCCTGTGGGGGTGAGGTTAGGCACCTCTAGACTCCCTATGCAAGCAAGAAAGAGGTAAACAACTATGGGGATTGAGGAAAGAGGTCCTTTGGAGTTCCTGACATAACTGGGAGCTTGTGTGTGGTCCCAAAAGCAAGCATTTTCCCCTCGGACTCTGGAATCTTGCTCGGGGCTAGCACCTGCAAGTAACAATGGTTGCATCTGTCTATGGTTGGGTGGAGAGTCATAGTCCTAGACTTAGTTTCTCTGCAAACTAAAATATAAGTATTTATGAATGTTGCGTGCATTTAATGGATGGTGTTGCATTGTCGTCTGTAATAAATATGGAAAGTAGGGGCTACAATTGTGTTGTTGTGTGTATGCTTGTGGTGCAATTATGAAGGGATATCTCCCTAACTTGTATGTTGAATATGCCTATGTATATGTAAGTTTACATGTGTGCTTGTGCTTACGCTTAACAATAAATGTGTTTAATAGCCTAAGTATTAGCGACCATAGAGTATATGATGCCTAAGACGTGAAACGAGCTCCATAACAAGGATGCCTAAGCTATAAAGCAAAGGCAGACCCTTGTTATGAATAAACTATTTATCTATGTCTAGGAATAATCCAGGGGCGAAGATTAATGAACTCAATGATCTACTTTAGGGCCAAACCATGAACAGTTAAAGAAGTGGGTTCTGAGACCCTTTTTTTATTAATGTACAATTTATATGGAAGACCCTCTGTTGGCTAGGGTTGGTCATTCTATACATGGAGGTAATTTCTTATAAGTTGTTGTGTCAAGAGGTGTTGTGGCCAGCAACAACCCCCCCTTTTTATTTTGTATTAGTAATAACACTAAATAAATGGGGACCCTTCTAAAAATAAAAAAACTAGCACTTAGAATTCCCTTTTAATAAAACACACTATCATAAACTTAGGAAAAACATCTGCAAACACAAAATCTTAAGTGTTATGATAAGTATCAAATAAAATTGTTCTCTTAATAATGAACATCGTATCGCAAAAGGGTTAAGGAGGATATCGTATAAAGAAACTTTCGGAATTGCGAAAACGCAATGACGCGAGATCGCGCGCCATATAGACTTAATCGCATATCGCAGATTTCATATGTCGCAGCACCACCTAAGATAAAATGTCTCGATCTTGCGATATTGCGAAGCAAATCGCAAAATCGCTTTATCGCATATCAATAGGGCTCATCGTTCAATAAGATATTTCTCATAAACGGATGCTGAGTTATGGGCATTAATGTCAACTTAGTGCTTTATTGATGGTTATTTATGAGAAAAGATTTAGATCTGAGCAAAAGGTTATTTCACGTACAGGAGTGGTACACAAAACAATATACAAAGTGGTGTGCAGAACGTAATGGGAAAGAAGGGAAAATCTCTGGTTACTGAGAAAACAGAGATGACGCCCTTATTCACAGACATCACCTGTACCAGAGAAGCATGTATATTTACTTGGGAGGGCATGTACAGTCTGCTGGAGGAAGTAAACCCGAGAGTTATGGAGGTTACAGTCACGGCAAATGCACGTGGGTCATCCGAAACATCACTTATAGAGCTTGCATGCTCATTCCTACACCGCATAGTAGCAAGGCCTAAAATACTTCCCTATACAATCAAATGGCTAATAGACGACACTGATATAACAGACAGGCAATTCAAGTCTCGGAACTAGGAGCTTATTGAGTCATTTACCCCATAGGATTTAAGATGAATGTATCATTTACCAGAGCCGCATGCTAGCTACAACAAGCAGTTCATGGATAAATTCGCCAAGGAGAATGAAGATTTGGTGGAATGCACCAGAAGCTGGTTAGCAAAGGAAGAGCCATTAAAAAAGGACAAATATGGTATGTAAAGTACTTGTTCCCTCTCCTCTCCGTATTGTTTCGCTGCTGCAATGTTATGTAGGCTATTTGGAAGACCTGATATCAACAAGTTTTCATTCGAGTGGTTACCCCTATTAGATGCGACCATCAACGCCACTATTATGGATTGGGGCCAGGTATTGTCTGATAACTTAGCCTCTGCTATTTTGAATTATCGGTCTAAAAGAACTCCCTTTCAGAGGATTTATCCTCCTTTCTTTTTAGCTGCCTATGTCATGGATGCTATCTGTTTTGTTTCTAGAATTCCTCTCAGGGGTTGGAAATGGACGGTATAGAATCCCTTGCCCATTCAAGTATACCATAAGGAACTGTGGGATTCTAAGTTTACCCCATATTTTTATAGAATCTTCCATGGAGTTATGCTACCCATTCACAAAATGTTGTATAATAAAGATGCCCCAAGATTTTCTCCTGAAGCTGAAATTGATATTCTCCTTGTCGGAAGATGGTTCAGAGAAGAATTCTTCACTTATATCAGAGTATTCAGAAGCATTACTTCCCTCATGTACTTCCCTTGTATGTTGCTGACAAGTTAATGGCCCGTGAAATAGCCTACTGAACCTGCGGGGTTGGAGGAATAAGCAAAGAACTAAAAGACAAGAAAAAGGCAATATGGCCGCAGTTTCTCGTGGCCTGTGGGGCTTTTGCATTGTTTGATTTAGGTCATGCTTTTATAGAAGTAGACAACATGTTAAGTCTACGATTTTTTAAATTCCCAAGGAGACAATTTGATCCCTTTGATGTAAAAAAGAATTTTACTATGGTTGTTAAAATAAAGGTGTTTACTAAAGAAGATGATCTCTTTGACGACATCTTCCAGTAGAAGAGCACACTTAGAGACATTTTGCACATGGCCCAAATCCAGTTTGGCTCAGCAGAATTCCAAGAGTTCAAACTCTACAGAGAACGGATATTGGAAAAACTCCCCTTGGACAAGTTGCGCTTAGAACCAATAAGGGAACCCACTCCCAGCATTAGTATAAGTGGAAGCTTAGGGCCAGACAAGTCTAAATCTAAGTCTAGAAGAGAATCACCAAAATGGTCTAGACAATCAAAGAGTGACCACAATAAAAGTGAAGGATCAGTCAGGGATAATTGCCCAATCTAAAGAGAATCCAGAACAACAAGTGTTGTCGCCAATACAGGTGAAAGTTCCCGCTCCTCTCATCCAGCCAACAAAGCCATTAAGAATAGAGCTGGAGAAAGAGTGGGAAACATTTAATGAATTGATCAAAACCGAGGAGAAAAACATGGAGACACCAAATAATCCAACACAGGCAATGACAGAAATGGTCATTGAAACAATTGTCAATACTCCATAAACTGAGCACGTTTCCATAGCTCCATCATCAGAAATCATGCTGAAGATAGAGGAAATCCCTCCTCTAGATGTGTTTTACAGTCTGCAGCACAAAGCGGTGGTTAGGAGACAGAGGAAGAAACGAAAACTAGATAGCGTGCTCTCACCTGAGGCAGATCAGCTGGATGTCCTTTGGCGTGACCCTACCACTGACCCGACAGAGAACCTGACTAAGATATCCTAGATCGCAGGAGCTTATGCTTGTACTACTATTGATAAAGCATCCGAAGTACAACTATTTTTTAAGGATAAAGAGGATAAAATCCTATTTTTGTAGCAACAGTTACAGCAGGCCAGCGCTAGCCGGGAAGCGGAAGAAAAATTGAAAAGGTTACAACAAAAATTTCAATAGATGCAACTGGGTTATCAAAGCAGTTTGGCCGAAAAAGAGTAGAAATTACAGGCCACATTAGAAAAGCACAAAGATGACCCCAAAGTCACGAAATTTGTCTCAGAAGCCCTTGATTTGAATGACCAACTCTTGCAACAACAAGAGACACTCTGCCAAAGAATATCACAATGGAGCTCTCACTGTGAGATGAGCGACAAAATCACAAATCAAGCCGTGGATTTTCCACTTGATTATGATTTCAATGAGAAGAAAGTTTCTGATTATTTGAATTGGCAGGAATTAGAGGAATGCAAGAAAGCATGGTTGCTCAAGATCAATGAATTCCACAAAGAAATGCTATTTAATAAGTGGGATGCACAGATCAAAAAGGCAGAACAGGCAGTGGAAGAAGCAGCAACAACAACAAGCAATGTCATTGACTGTGTTAATGAAAATATGCATAGAGCAAACCTGATATTAGAACCACTCCAGGATTTCTCCCAAGAGCACAACAACTGCAGACAAACTGGAGACGGAAAGCTGAAGAAAAGGCAGAGGCAATCAAGAAATTAACTAAGTTGAAATTGGGACACTTACTAGCAATACTTGGTTAAACTTCATAGTCAATGTATGACTTTAAAATGCCTTCCAAATTTCGCCGAAAAGATAGCGCCAATACTTGCTGATTATGTTTTCGCAGGACAACTAAAATTGGAGGTTGGCCAACCGACACCCCTAAAGACGATGCTAAATGCTTGCGATCTAAGAGAACAGATGCATAGTTAATTTTCAGATACAATTTTAATTTTATTTTGATTTATATTTGCCTTAGATGAGGATGGTCATTTAAACCTCCTCCTATATTTTTTTAATAAAATATTTTTAGTCTTTAGTTAGTAGTATTTAAACCCCTCTCATGCATTTAGAGAAGGGCCCAGAAATTTGTCAAAAATAGTTCTTCAGAACATGCACTTCTTCACCCTCTGAGGAGGTTTTGATGAATGGATGGAACAAGATTTATTGATATTTGTGTTGAATGTCTGCTACTAAAATGCACTTCTGTACTCTTAGTAGATGTTGAATTATGAGAAGATAAATCTATGTTGTTGAAACTCATGAGTAGGACTCATTATAAATGGTACTTTTATCTCTTAATGATTTCTGCTTGTGCATCAAGTAATATGTTATGTTCAGTTGTTTATATATGAAAGCTTGAATGTTTAAGCTATCATTTGGCACTTTTGTATGGTGGTAACTATTCTATTTACGCTGAGTGTATGAAGAACTTATTATGCGATATGTTTATCACAATTGTTTCAGCTAATTTCTTATACGAAACAATTTATTTCTAGTGGATTCTTTTCTCGTAGCAATTGAATGATCTTTATTACTAATTGCTGTTAGAAACTATTTTAGATCGCATAAGTGAAGAGTTAATCCTGAGATAGTTTTTTAGAATTAGATGTTTCCATTTATTAGAATAAAATTGCATGTTTTAGACTAGACACAGATTAAAAGCATTCTATTTAGAAATTTTAGAAAGGAAAACATCAACCCTTAGCATCATCAAAAACAAATTGGGAAATTGGTCCCATTATCCCCAGACGGACCCACCATCCCAAACGGAAAAGGAGCTGCTTTCAAGGTCCGGACCGGGTGGCTATCCCCCTTGTGTAGACCCAATTTTCGGGGCTTCAACATATTTGGCGCTAGAAGGAGAGCCCAAATAGTGAATGACTAATAAATCTAAATCTAAAAACCATTCCGAGAGTAAATTTCCCTCAACATCTCCCCCAACTTCTCCATCACATTCCAAGTCTAACGAAATGGTCGACATTAAAGGACAAGTAGCAGAGACTTCTTCTAAGAAACCCTACAGGCCTTATAGGAAAAATCCTTCAATTGATTCAAAGCCTCCCAATGCTATAACAAATGCAGAATCTGAAGGAGAAGAAGAAAAAGTGTCAAATGAAGAACCTATTGATGAAGATGAAGTTGAAGAACTACAGGGAATGTGGGACTTCATTCTTCCAGAGAAAGAGGATCAAGAGGCATCACCAGTAAGTTCCAGAAGTAGAAATCAATTCGATCCTCCACAACCTAGTTCTAAACAGAAGAGCGCAAGCTCGGTATCCAAGGATAAAGTCGCAGGTAAGAAATCATCACCAAAAGCGACTCAGACAAGCCCAGTCCAATCCGATCCACCAACTCCATCTAAAACACTGATTGTTTCTGATGAGATGGAGTATAATATCGTTTAAGATATGAAGAAGACTAGGGCCAACATTACTTTTCATGAACTGAGCAAATTAAAACATCAACAGAAACTACTTTTGAAAGAGTTACATGCAATAACCATTGCACCTCTTCCTGCCGCTGTAATCTCGCAAGCTTCTCATGATATGGGAAGACTTCCAACTAGTATGGCAAATAAAGTTGACCCAAATGATATTTCTTTAATTGGAGGTAGGTCAAAATTCCGTACTCCTCCATTCCTTCTTACTTACGAAATTTTCAATAAAAATTTGCATAATTGTTTGGTAGATTCAGGTGCTTCATCTAATATTTTCCTAACACAATTTGTGCAAAGTTAAACGTCCAACCTCAAAAATCTGCAGTATGCATAGTTTAGCTAGATCGATCGCAAGTTGAAGTAATTGGTGAACTAAATCAAGTAACCATAAGGCTCTCATCGAATCCAAAGGTATGTCAAGTCATTGATATTTTAGTCGCAAATATTCCTGAATTTTATGGTTTAATTCTTAGCAGAAATTGGTCTAAAAAGCTTCATGGATACTTTACTACTGATTGGTCACACAAGTGGCTCCCTTACAATGGTAAACCAAATCAGATAAAGGTTGAGTGAGAAAGAAAACAAAAATACATAGTGACGGAACTGGAAGGAGAAAATGAACCTATAGCATACAACAATATAATTGGCAACTATTCTGTTGACTCTTTCTTAGGAAATTTTAATGCTCATACTTTTCCTTATTTAGAACATTTTGTTTTGTCTCAAGTAGAAAACTTTTCTCAAACAGATAGTTCTAAATGTGTTAATTTTGTAGATAGTCCTGTAAATAACTCTGTGTTTTGCAAATTATTTTTTGATGGTTCTAAGTCTGATGATGGAGCAAGAGCAGGATGTGTATTAGTTAATTCAAAAGGGAATAAAACCATGCTAACCTGTAGACTCGAATTCGATAGCACAAACAACACTGTAGAATATGAAGCTTTATTGCAAGGGTTGTACAAAGCAATTGGACTAGACATCAAGTATCTACAAGTCATTGGAGATTCTAAGATTATTATTAAACAGGTACAAAATACTATACATTATCTATCAGGTCATTTAAAGCATTACCAATCTTTAGTACAAGACCTAACTGAACATTTTATAGCATTCAATATTTCATCCATTCCCAGGATTCAAAATGCTAGTGCTGACCTCCTGGCTAACGTAGCTTCCAAGATCATTCCCTCAGAAGACTATAGTCCAGACAGATTCTTAATCGAATTGATCTTTAGGCCTTCCATCCTTGATAATGTTACCAACTAGAGAATTTTTAACGATGACCCTGATATTGTTAGTTTCCTAACTTCAGAAGGATCTTACACTAATTAGATAATTGATGAGGACCAACATGGCAAGCAGTTACAACAAGAGAGTGCCAATAATGCCATACCAAAATCTGTAGTCAAGTTGGAAGACTTATACGATTTAAAAGACAGATTGAAAAGGTCTACCAATTCAAAACTTTAGAGTTCAACTTTGAACTATGAATTAGTAAATCTGGGAACGGATACTAAGCCATAGAATATTAATTTAGGTCTTGGTCTAGCCCTAGAAGAAAAATTAGCCTTTGTTCGACTCCTGAAACAGTATAAAAATGTCTTTGCCTGAAATTACGATGACCTTAAGACTTACCACACTTCAATCATTCAACATTCTATCCCGATGATAACTGATGAAAAACCAGTCCAACAAAAGTTGAGGAAAATCCATCATAATCTAGAAATTCAGATTAAGTCTGAGCTCAATAAATTATTAAAAGCCAAAATTATTTTTCCCGTTCGACATTCTAGATGGGTTTCCAATATGGTTCTAGTCAGAAAGAAAAATGGAGACATTTGAATTTGTATTGACTTTTGAAATCTTAACAAAGCCTGCAAAAAGGATATTTTTCCTCTGCCTCCTATGGAACAAATATTACAAGCAGTTGCAGGATCAGAAGTAGTTACGGGATTAGAATTGATGTCCTTTTTAGATGTTTTTTCCAGTTACAAACAAATCTTGGTCCATCCGGATGATCAACTAAAAACCGCATTCAGAACCAAATGGGGTACATATGCATATCAAAAGATGCCTTTTGGGCTGATTAATGCTGGCACCACATTTCAAAGGGCCATGGATATTGCATTTAAGGGATTAGTAAACAAATCAGTGGTGATTTACTTGGATGATATAACAGTATATTCTAAAAAATGTATTAATCACGTCAGATGATCAACTAAAAACCACATTCAGAACCAAATGGGGTACATATGCATATCAAAAGATGCCTTTTGGGCTGATTAATGCTGGCACCATATTTCAAAGGGCCATGGATATTGCATTTAAGGGATTAGTAAACAAATCAGTGGTGATTTACTTGGATGATATAACAGTATATTCTAAAAAATGTATTAATCACCTCAGAGACTTAAAACAGATCTTCCAACATTGTCAAACGTATGGGATTTCACTTAATCTGAAAAAGTCATTTTTTTCATTAAGTGAAGGAAAACTTCTTGGATTTATAGTGTATAAATCTGGAATCCATATTGATCCAGATAGGATTAAGGAAATTTCCGAAATATCCTTACCGCATAATAAGAAAGAAATGCAATCTTTCCTTGGCCAAATTAATTTTGTTAAAAGATTTGTCCCAGACTTCTCAAGAATTGTATCACCATTACAAGCAATGATTAAGAAAATTCACTCTTTAAATGGGGCCAGGCAGAATATGAAGCGTTCAATCCGATTAAGCAAGCGATTGTTAATGCCCCATCCCTAGTGACTCCAAAATTTTCCGATCCTTTCATTTTGTATACATTTTCCTCTGAGAAGTCATATGTTGCAAAACTCATGCAAGCCAATCAAGACAAAGAAGAAGCCCCAATTGCCTTCTTTAATTCAAATTTGCAAGGGGCTGAATGAAATTATTCTGATGTTGAGAAACAAGTTTATGCTGTTTTCAAAGTGATCAAACACTTTAGATCCTTTCTTCTTAAGACCCATACAAAGATAATAGTGCCATTTCCACCTGTAAGAAATCTCTTGGTGTAGAAAGACGTGGGTGAAAAGAGAGCAAATTGGGTCACTTCCCTACAAGAATACGACGCTGAGATCAAGTCAACAAATATTGTAAAAGGTCAAGGCTTTTGCAGAATGTTGGTTGTCGCATCGCTTATATCTGAAATACCATCTCCTAATCAAGAGGTACAAATGTATGAGGTAAGCCTAAATGATATTGAATCAAGATATGCTGATATCATGTTTTATTTAAAAAATGGATATGCTCCAAATCTGAATCATACAAATAAAAGAGCCCTAAGATTGAAAGCTAAGCAATATCAACTTGTTAACGATGTACTTTTTAGGATGAATTATGATTCTATTCTTCTTCGATGTCTTGAGAAATCTGAAGCTAAAAAAGTGTTGCAGGAACTCCATGATGGACCAGTAGGTGGACATTATGCAGGAGATGCAACAGCACACAAAATCTTGCATGCAGGATACTATTGGCCCACACTATTTAAAGATGCACATAGCTATGCAAGGAAATGTCAATTTTGTCAAATTGTTGTTAGAAGACAGAAGAAATCATCATTGCCATTGCAACCAGTTAATATCGATCAACCATTTGAGCAGTGGAGATTGGATATAATAGGTGAGATCGTTCCTCACTTTTCTAAATAGCATAGGTACATCCTTACAGCCACATATTATTTTACTAAATGGGTAGAAGCAGTCCCTCTCAAGATAGCTAATGTTGAACATATCATCGATTTCATAGATCAGTTCATAATCACCAGGTTTGGCTTACCTTCTGCTTTAATGTTTGATAATGCATCATATTTTTCTCGCAATGCTATGATAGAATTTGCACTTAAAATAGGTTTTAAACTTAAATATTCGCCAATTATTACCCATAAGAGAGCGGGTTGGCTGAATCAACAAATAAAAACCTAATCAGTATCATTAAGCAAACTATTGATCATAATCATAAAAATTGGCACAAATCTTTGATGTATGCTCTGTGGGCAGACCGAATAACTCAAAAGGCTTCCATTGGTACTTCTCCCTTTAATTTAGTTTATGGGAAACAAGTAGTTCTCCCAACTCATCTAGCAATTCCTTCTTTAGCCTTAGTTCAATTTAGTGAAAAACACTATCTTCATCTTTACAACTAAGACAAATGCAGATCCTTAAGCTAGAAGAACAATGAGAACATGCGAAAATTACCCATGCGCATCATCAAGCATTAGTAAAGGCTTCTTTCGATTCAAACATGGTATCTAAAAAGGATTTTCAAATTGGAGATTTAGTATTAAAATGGGATAAGGCTCACGAAGAAAAAGGCAAACATTCTAAATTCCAACAAATGTGGCTTGGACCATTCCAAATTGTTGAAATCATAGGTCCATCGACTTTCATGTTGCAAGATTTAGCAGGGAAAAGAGAATTTTTACCTGTTAATGGTCAGATCCTTAAGAAATACTTTTGATAGAAGATGACCTCTTCTATTTTTGTAAATTATTGTTTATAGCTTTATTTTGATAATAAAATAGGTTGTAAATGGTTCCCTTTGGATTTCACGAAAAGGATTAGTGTTTGTTTTTTTTTTTTTTTTTTTTTTTTTTCGCTTGTATAAATAGAATTAATTTGGAAAATTAATCATTATTATTGAAAGATATAGTCGAGTGCTACAAGCCTGAAAATTTCACTAGTTTCAGCGTTACGAATTTTGATAAAAACAACATTTAGTGGGAATTTGTTTTATATCGGTCATGAAAAGCATCCATAACAAAACGAAGGTTCTCTATAGAAAATTTGTCTTAAAAAAAACTCTATAATTGTTGTCCAAAGCTATTCTTAAGGAACCAATGACTTCCTCCCCACTTAGGAATTACAAGTTTCAAAGAGTAATCCAACTTTTCACTATAAACTTAAAGAATAAGAGGTCTCATCAAGAGCCGGCTTATCATGATCATAAAGATTATAACTAGCTAACATTGCCAATTGCATACCAAAACAGGGCAATGACTCAAGAAGGTTGCAATCAAAAGACAAGGGGTCTCATCACGAGCCAACTTGTTCAGCAAAATTATAAATCAAGTGAATGGCACTGTCAAATTTGGCTACCAAACCAAGACATTGTTCTTTAAGAATTAAAAGAAAATGAAAGCAATAAGTGTGAATATGGATTTATCTTTGAAAATTGTATACTTCTCGAAGTAGGATACAGGATCATTGCTGGGTAACAGGAAACCCTGTCGAGGCTATGAATACTTGCTGGCAGCAGAGGCTCCACCTACGACAATGAGCATACTTAAAACTAATCTATAGAGATGTCTTTGTGTTTATCTTTATAAACCAAGTAATGACTGATGTAAATGCAATGACTAGCTTTGGGAAGAAAATTATCAGAATTAGCACGGAAGAAACAAACTATCGTTAATGGCTAAGAGCATGATGCACTTTATATTTCTATAATAAAGTTTGATTTTCCAGAAAACTTTTCTATTTTGGAAGTTTTAGAAAAATTCAAAAGATAATCAGAAATAACTGGTCTTCCTAGTGAATCGCCAATTGTTGTGGCCAGCAACAAACCCCCCACCCTTTTTATTTAGTATTAGTAATAACACTAAATAAATGGGGACCCTTCTAAAAATAAAAAACTAGCACTTAGAATTCCCTTTTAATAAAATAGACTATTATAAACTTAGGAAAAACATCCACAAACTCAAAATATTAAGTGTTATGATAAGTCTCAAATAAAATTGTTCTCTTAATAATGAACATCGCATCACAAAAGGGTTAATGAGGATATCGTATAAAGAAACTTTCAGAATTGCGAAAACGCGATGACACGAGATCACGTGTCATACAGACTTAATCGCATATTGCAGATTTCATATGTCGCAGTGCCACCTAAGATAAAGTGTCCCGATCGAGCAATATTGCGATCTACGATATTGTGAAGCAAATCGCAAGATCACTTTATCGCAAATTAGGGCGCATCGTTCAATAAGATATTTCTCATAAACCGATACCGAATTATGGGCATTAATGTCAACTTAGTGCTTTATTGATGGTTATTTATGAGAAAAGATTTAGATCTGAGCGAAAGGTTTTTTCACGTAGGGTGATATATTTGATATGATTTTGAAATTAATATCTTTCCTGTCACCTTATTACTTACCATCATTCGTTATCTTTCTCATTATATCTTATTTCTCTATTTTTTAAACTTACAGGAGCGGTACGCAGAACAATATATAGAGCAGTGTGCAGAACGCAATGGGAAAGAAGGGAAAAGCTCCGGTTACTGAGAAACAAGAGATGACGCCCTTATTCACAGATACCACCTGTACCAGAGAAGCAGGTATGTCTACTTGGGAGGGCATGTACAATGTGCTGGAGGAAGAAAAACTGAGAGTTATGGAGGTTACAGTCACAACAAATGCACACGGGTCATCCAAAGCATCACTTACAGAACTTGCATGCTCATTCCTACACCGTATAGCAGCAAGGCCTAAAATACTTCCCTATACAGATATGGTCAAATGCGTAATAGACGACGCTGGTATAATAGACAAGTAATTCAATTCTCGGAACCAGGAGCTTATTGGGTCATTTACCCCACAGGATTTAAGAGGAATGTATCATTTACCAAAGCCGCAGGCTAGCTACAACAAGTAGTTCATGGAGAAATTTGCCAAGGAGAACGAAGATTTGGCGAAATGCACCAGAAGCTGGTCAGCAAAGGAAGAGCCATTAAAAAAAGACAAATATGGTATGTACAGTACTGGTTCCCTCTCCTCTCCGTATTGTTTCGCTGCTGCAATGTTATGTAGGCTATTTGGAAGACGTGATATCAACAAGTTTTCATTCGACTGGTTACCCCTATTAGATGTGGCCATCAAAGCCACTGTTATGGATTGGGCCTAGATGTTTTCTGATAACTCAGCCTTTGCTATTTGGAATTATCAGTCTAAAAGAACTCCCTCTCAGGACTTATCCTCCTTTCTTATTAGCTGCCTATGTCATGGATGCTATCTGTTATGTTTCTAGATTTCCTCTCATGGGTTGGAAATGGACGATACATAATCCCTTGCCCATTCAAGTCTACCATAAGGAGCTGTGGGATTCTAAGTTTACCCCATATTTTTATAGAATCTACCATGGAGTTATGCTACCCATTCACAAAATGTTGTATACTAAAGATGCCCCAAGATTTTCTCCCGAAGCTAAAATTGATATTCTCCCTGTCGAAAGATGGTTCGGAGAAGAATTCTTCACTTATATTAGAGTATTCGGAAGCATTACTTCCCCTCATGTACTTCCCTTGTATGTTCCTGACAAGTTAATGGCCCGTGAAATAGCCTACCAAACCTGCAGGGTTGGAGAAATGAGCAAAGAACTAAAAGACAAGAAAAAGGTAATCTGGCCGCAATTTCCTGTGGCTTGTGGGGCTTTTGCATTGTTTGATTTAGGTCATGCTTTCAAAGAAGTAGACAACATGTTAAGTCTGCAATTTTTTAAATTCCTAGGGAGACAGTTTGATCCCTTTGATGTAATAAATAATTTTACTACGGCTGTTAAAATAAAGGTGTTCACTAAAGAAGATGATCTCTTTGACGACATCTTCCAGCAGAAAAACACACTTAGAGACATTTATCACATGGCCCAAATCCAGTTTGGCTCAGCAGAATTCCAAGAGTTCAAACTCTACAGAGAACGGAGATTGGCAAACCTCCCCTTGGACAAGTTGCGCTTAGAACCAATAAGGGAACCCACTCCCAGCATCAGTATAAGTGGAACCTTAGGGCCAGACAAGTCTAAATCTAAGTCTGGAAGAGAATCACCAGAATGGTCTAGACAGTCAGAGAGCGACCACAATAAAAGTGAAGGATTAGTCAGGGATACTGTCCAATCTAAAGAGAATCCAAAACAACAAGTGTTGTCACCAACACAGGTGAAAGTTCCTGCTCCTCTCATCCAACCAACAAAGCCATTAAGAACAGAGCTGGAGAAAGAGTGGGAAACATTTAATGAATTGATTAACGTGGAGGAGAAAAACATGGAGACACCAAAGAATCTAGCACAGACAATGACAAAAATGGTCATTGAAACCGTTGTCAATACTCCAGAAACTAAGCACACTCCCATAGCTCCATCATTAGATATCATGCTGAAGATAGAGGAAATCCCTCCTCTAGATGTGTTTTACAGTCTGCAACACAAAGTAGTGGTTAGGAGACAAAGTAAGAAATGAAAACTAGTTAGCGTGCTCTCACCTGAGGCAGAGCAGATGGATGTCCTTTGGCGTGACCCTACCACTGACTCGACAGAGAACTTGACTAAGCTATCCCAGATCGTAGGAGCTTATGCTTCTGCTACTATTGATAAAGCATCCAAAGTACAACTATTGCTTAAGGATAAAGAGGATAAAATCCTATTTTTGTAGCAATAGTTACAGCAGGCCAGCGCTAGTCAGGAAGCGGAAGAAAAATTGGAAAGGTTACAACAGAACTTTCAACAGATGAAGCTGGGTTATCAAAACAGTCTGGCTAAAAAAGAGCAGCAATTACAAGCCACATTAGAAAGCACAAAGATGACCCCAAAGTCACAGATTTTGTCTCAGAAGCCCTTGCCTTGAATGAACAACTATTGCAACAGCAAGAGACACTTTGCCAAAGAATATCGCAATGGAGCTCTCACTGCGAGATGAGTGACAAAATCACAAGTCAAGTCGTGGATTTGCGATTTGATTATAATTTAATTGACAAGAAAGTTTCTGATTATTTGAATTGGTAGGAATCAGAGGAAGGCAAGAAAGTAGCATTGCTCAAGATTAATGAATCCCACAAAGAAATTCTATTTAATAAGTGGGATGCACAGATCAAAAAGGCAGAACAGGCAGCAGAAGAAGCAGCGACAACAACAAGCAATGTCATTGACTGTGTCAATGAAAATTTGTATAGAGAAAACCTGATATCAGAAACCACTCCAGTATTTCTCCCAAAAGCACAACAATTGCAGACAAACTGGAGAGAGAACGCTGAAGAAAAGGCAGAGGCAATCAAGAAATTAACTAAGTTGAATTGGGACACTTACTAGCAATACTTGGTTAAACCACATAGTCAATGTATGACTCTGAAATGCTTTACAAATTCCGCCAAAAAGATAGCGCCAATGCTTGCTGATTCTATTTTTGCAGGACAACTAAAATTGGATGTCGGCCAACCGACGCTCCTGAAGCCGATGCTGAATGCTTGCGATCTAAGAGAACAAATACATAGTTAATTTTCAGATACAGTTTCAGTTTTATTTTGATTTATTTTTGCCTTAGATGAGGACGGTCATTTAAACCTCCTCCTATAATAAAATATTTTTTGTCTTTAGTTAGTAGTACTTAAACCCCTCTCATGCATTTAGAGAGGGGTCTAGAAATTTGTCAAAAACAGTTCTTCAGAACATGTACTTCTGCATCCTCTGAGGAGGTTTTTATGAATGGATGGAATGAGATTTATTGATATCTGTGTTGAATGTCTGCTACTGAAATGCACTTCTGTACTCTTAGTAGATGTTGAATTATGAGAAGATAAATCTATATTGCTAAAACTCATGAGTAGGGCTCGTTATCAATGGTACTTTTATCTCTTAATGGTTTTTGATTGTGCATCAAGTAATATGTTATGTTAAGTTGTTTATCTATGAAAGATTGAATGTTTAAGTTATCATTTGGCACTTTTGTACAGTGGTAACTATTTTGTTTATGCTATGTATTTGAAGAACTTATTATGCGATATGTTTATCACAATTGTTTCGACTAATTTCTTATACGAAACAATTTATTTATAATGAATTCTTTTCTTGTAGCAATTGAATGATCTTTATTACTGATTGCGGTTAGAAACTATTTTAGATCGCATAAGTGAAGAGTTAATCCTAGGATAGTTTTTTAGAATTAGATGTTTCGATTTATTAGAATAAAATTGCATGTTTTAGATTAGACTTAGATTAAAAACATTCTATTTAGAAATTTTTAGAAAGGAAAACATCAATCCTTAGCATCATCACAAACAAATTGGGAAACCGGTCCCATTATCCACAGTCGGACCCACCATCCCAAACAGAAAAGGAGCTACTTTCAAGGTCCAGACCGGGTGGGTATCCCCCTTGTTGTAGACCCAATTTTTGGGGCTTCAACAGGAGGCAAGCAATGTATGAAGGATAAAGAGATATTTCTGAGGGCTAGTCGTGCTCGACATCCTTACCACAATAGCCTTTAACCTTGCATTTGCAACAACCTCTATTCATGCCATAAGGATTTTGGAATGAGGACTACAGGTCCATACCAATAGCTGAATGCCTCGACAACCCATGAGTGGTGCCAAGAAATTGTGTTTAGAGTTCGTGTAGACTTTGGAATTGTTGGCGTGTAGCAGGAGAGGTGGAAGTCTCCTGAAAGCTCGCATCAGGCCTTTGATAGATATTAGACGTAGGAGGGCCTATGCTGCCATGCGAGGAATTCCCTGCCCAAAGGCAGGGAAGACCCGCAAGATAGGAAGCCCTCATTGTAGCTATCATCCAAGCTCAGAAGGGGTAACACTGTGGGACACTTTAATCTAACTTAGATGGAGTGGCGAGATCTTGAAGGAGATACGGAGGCCAACCAAACCTTTGAGACCGAGCCGCAGTTGAGAAGACTAGCTCAAGGAAGCCTGCATGATGGTAGATTCAGCCTCTGGGGAGAGAGCAAAGATCACTACTGAAGGCATTGTATGAGGTAAACCTGAATTCCCTTGACCAAGCCATTATAGAATGGTAAGGGAAAAGCATTCATTGTGGTGTAAGGAAGTGAAGCCCTAACCTTATAGGAAAAAATGGATAGACTTATCCCTTTGCAGATCAAAACCTTAGACATGAAGGATTCCAATTGGAGCAGCCATATTTGCCTTTATGTGATTGGGTGGAGGAAACTGGCATTGACTATCTGTTGGGTGCATACAGCCAGACGTACAACCTAGAGATCGTTGGTCGGAACCAATGCCTCGATGGTAAAAAAAGACAACGATGTCGACCCTGACTAGTTAGAGGTCAGGTCGTGTGCTGATGGAAGGGAGTGCATTTGATATGTTGACCCAGCTAGGTTGGAGGTCAGGGGTCAAGCGATCGGGAGGAAGGAAAGCTCCGAGTCCTTAGAATGGGTCAACCTCAACTTTGTTTAAGGTCAGGATGTCAAGATGTGAAATGGTATTGTGAGTAGGGAGATGCATATGTCCAAACCATTTCGCTCACCTATTGGTTGGGCAAGCTCATGGTGGACCTTCGTGTGGTAGCAGGAGATAAGAGACCATCATTCCCTACGGGTGGGAGAGAAAAGGAAGGAAATTTAAAAATTAAATAAAAAAATCAAGGTTTCGAGCCTCATAATCCCATTTCCATGACCAAACTGTTGAAAATAGCGACAAGAAATGCTAAAAATAGAAGTGCTAAAATTATCACTACTATAAATAGCATTTCGGGATACATTCCAATTTTAGTTAGTCCCTAAACTAAAATTGTGAATTAAAATTCGAATTTGATGTTAGCAGCTGTTTGTAAAATAATTAATTAATTCATCTTAAGTGAATTAGTTGTAGAACATCAAACATGAAGTCTATGTGAAGACATGCAACAATTTCTCCATTGATTGAGGAAGTTATCCCTTGATTAAAGGAGATCAGGATGAGTTGTGCTTTGAGTTGTAATTAGTTAGCTCAATTAACTGAGTTAAGTCCAGTTAGATTAGTTCAAATAGTTTGTTGAACTAATTGTGAGTTCAGTTAGTTAATGCATGCATGCATGTAACTGCTGCACTTCAAATAACTTATTATTCTCTCATAAATAACTCATGCATGTTAGTTCAGATAGAGACCCAGTTGAGATCAGATGATGGAACCATGTACTATCAGTTGCAGGAATATTTCATGGAGGATATCTCTTGCATGTAGAAGGAATTCATTCCTTGGAGATTGCACAGTTGCTTTTGGGTTTGGTGAGTGTGTGATGAGGCCAATTCACACAGGTGGCACCATTGGACCCCAAGGAAAACTGCGCAAGGAAATAGGAGGCTTGGAGGGCTGAGGGAAGGCATATCTTTTGTCTATTCAGTCTGTGAGTGGTATTGTTCGATTGTGCTGAGAGCAGGATAGCTTGTGAGCTGATGCTTTGTGTAATCTGAACATATTTCCACTTGAATGATAATACAGAGATCGGGGTTTTTAGCTGAGGCTTTCCCTAGAGTATTCTTCTGTGTTCATGTGTGATTGATTTCTCATTCTCAGTTATATGTGTTCTAATTGATCTTGCTCATATTCGATTAAGCTTCCGCAAGTTTGTTGTAGAAGTAGATCTTGTATTTTGCTTTAGTATATTGCATAATTTGTTGATCTACAGTGAGAAATTCTACATGGTATCAGAGCAAAGGTGATCAAATCAAAGAATAGTATACAAAGAAGGGAGAAGTTTGAAGTTTGAAGTTCTTGATTATAGAAATCGAGTTCTTATCACATCTCAATTTCACCAATGGCGATCAACGATTTAAGACTCGAGTATGCCCTTGATGGTAGCTTGAATTATATAGCCTGGAAGGATCACATGGAATAAGTATTAGAGGAAAACGGGCTAAAGGACTTCATTGCTCAAGAAGTCCCCAAGCCGGCAACAGCTAATGCTACAAAATTGGCAGAATGGAAGAAATGTGTGGCTAAAGCAAGGAGAATCCTCCTGGAGGGAGTTCGAGACCACATTGTCTCGAGCCTCCATGGAAAGGAGACACCGTTTTCGATGTGGAAAACATTGAAAGATCTATATCATAACATTAGCTATTAGAGGAAGCTAGTGTTAAAAGATAGGCTTTGGAAAATCAAGTGTGAAAAGGGCGACACAATCTCCGCATATCTGAACAAGCTCACCACCTACAGGGATGAGCTTGGAAGTGTAGGGATGACGACAACCAATGATGACATGGTGAGTCTTTCACTCCTTGGTCTTCCTAAGAGCTGGCATATCTACCAAGACTCGGTTAATGGAAGAGAGAACCTGCTAGATTGGGAATGACTTTGGTCAGATCTGATGTAGGAGGAGATAAGAAGAAACACGAGAGATGGATCTTCATCAAAAAAAGATGATGAAGAAAATATAGCCTTAGCGAGTAAGGCGAGGAAAGGGAAAGGGAAGGTGTCCCATGCCAAATCCAGTTCTTCCCATGGTAGGAAGAAGTTTGACAAATCGAAAGTTTGATGCTTTCATTGTCATGAAGTGGGCCATTATGAAACAAATTGTCCACAGAAGAAATCCAAGAAGGGATCCTCGAAGGGATCAGACGATAAGGCACTGCCCTCACAGTTTGATTTGGATTTTTCTCTCATTACATGCATGGTTTCATCCATGGTGGGATGTGTTTGGTACCTGGACAGTGGAGCCTCTTTCCACATGTCCGACGACAAGAATCTTTTCAGTAACCTGGAGGATAAGGATCTCCAGATGCGGATCGAGATGGGCGATGATGGAAAGTACCGTGTTTCAGGTGAAGGTACGGTTGTGTTTCAGAGGGAGCATGGAGCTCCTCTCACCTTGGCTGATGTAAAGTATGTACTGGGTCTGAAGAAGAATCTTGTGTCCGTCCCTATGCTAGAAGATAGAGGTTATGATGTAGTCTTTAGTAAAGGAAAGGTATTCCTGAGGCATATCAGTACTGGACAAACAAAGAGGATTGGGATTCGAGTAAAGAATATTTACAAGATAGAGGTAGACGACTCTGCTGCATTAAGTTCCAAAGCAGAGGTGGTGCAAAGCCAAGATGTTGGCGAGCTATGGGATAAAAGATTGGGCCACTTGCACCATGGGGCCTTGAAGATCATGCAACAGATTTCTACCGGACTTCCTAAGGGAAAACTAGAGCATATGGATACATGCAAAAGTTGTACCTTGGGTAAGTATGTGAAATATTCCTTTCAGGATCGAGACAGTAGAGCTGGAGCAATCTTGGAGCGAGTTCACACAGATGTTTGTGGACCATTCTCTATAGCCTCCATCGCTAAACAAAGGTACTATGTTATTTTTATTGATGATTTTTCTTGTAGATGTTGGATCTACTTTATGTAAAAGAAGGATCAGACCTTCTTGAGGTTTTGTGAGTTTAATGCCTTGGAAGAGAAAGAATCTGGAAGGAAAATAAAATCCTTGCATAGTGACAATGTTGGAGAGTATGTATCCCAATAGTTTAAGGACTTCTGCACTACAGAAGGAATTAAACGAGAGTTGACGGCACACCATAATCCACAACAAAATGGGGTGGCCGAAAGGAAGAACAGATCGATTGTGGGTGCAACTTGAGCGATGTTGCATGACCAAAGCCTACCACTTCATTTGTGGGCTGAGGCATGCAATACAGTAGTATACTTGCAGAACAAAAGCCCACACCGTATACTAGGAATGAAGACACCTATGGAGGCCTTTTCTGGGAAGCGACCAGATGTGAGTCACTTCAGGATCTTTGGATCATCAGTTTATTGCCATGTGACCAAAGATGCCCAGAGGAATCTAGATCCAACAACTGAATTGGGGATACTTGTGGGGTACACTGATACACGACACAACTATCAGGTGTTCTTGCCTACTAGTTAGAGGATAGTGGTACGCAAAGATCTGAAGTTCGACGAGCAGAAAACCATGAGAGTATCACTTGAGAGGGAGCTCAAGTTGCATGTAGAGGAGGAAATTTCATTTCCTGAGGAGGAGGAGCCTCAGATTGATGCGGAGCAACCGCATGCAGAGGATCCGGGAGTGGAGACATCCACTCATGCTCAGTCTTCCAGAGATGGGCGGAAACGATCAAGGGAAGCTGACAGGTTGATGTTAGATGCGCGGGAAAATGTGGGAAAACCATCGTCTCAACGCAGACAGAGGAGGTCACTCGAGCGGTACACTAGTTACATGGCTCTAGTTGGGGAGTGTGTAGAGTCCGAACCTTCTTCATTTGAGGAGGTAGTGCAGCAACCAGTCTAGGTTGATGCAATGGTAGAGGAGTACGACTCTATCATTCGGACAGTGTGTGCGATGTTGTCCCAAGACCTCAGGACAAGTCAATGGTGAGTTCTATTTGGATTTACAAGGTAAAGCAGGCAACCGATGGAAATGTTGAGAAACATAAGGCAAGGTTTGTTGCCTGTGGTTTTTCACAGGTCAAGGGGATCGACTATGATGAGACCTTTGCTCCTATAGCAAGGTACTCATCTATCAAACCGATGTTGGCACTATCAGCTTAGATGGGTTGGAAGATCCATCATATGGATGTGAAGACCACGTTCTTCAATGGGAAGATTGAGGAAGAGGTGTACATTGAGCAGCCAGAAGGTTTCGAGACCTTCGTTGTGAGTCGCATGTGTGCCGACTCAAGAGGGCTTTGTATGGGTTGAAGCAAGCACCTCGTGCTTGGTACACCAGGATCGACAGCTATTTCACCGGGTTGGGCTTCACTAAGAGTGAAGCAAATGTGAACCTTTACCACATCATGGTAGAAGGTAAGCCATTGATCATTATTGTTTATGTGGATGATTTGATTTTGACAGGTGATGATCAGTTCATAAAGTATTGCAAGGAGGACCTTCCAATAGAGTTCGAGATGAAAGACACGGGTCTTATGCACTACTTTCTAGGCATGGAAGTGTGGCAAAAATATGGGGAAGTATTTGTGTCTCAAAGCAAGTATGCCAATGAGATACTCAGGCGCTTTCACATGGAGAAGTGCAAGCCCATGTAGACTCCTCTATTTGGGAACTGGAGGAAGGAGGATGCTACTTCAAGTGAGGTAGTAGATGCTACTATTTATCGGCAGCTTGTGGGTTCACTTATGTGTCTAGTGAACACATGACCATACTTATCCTTTGCAGTGAACCAGCTGAGTCAAGCTATGGTTAAGCCTACCAAGCTATTTTGGAAGGTAGCGAAGGATGTGGTGAGATACCTCAGAGGCACATCTCAGTATGGATTATGGTACAAATGGACAGATGGAGTGAAGCTTCATGGCTTCATAGATGTGGATTGGGTAGGGAGTCCATCAGACTAGAAGAGCACTTTCGGAGGAATCTTCAACCTTGGTTCAACTGCAGTTTCTTGGTACATCAGGAAACAGAGGTCAGTTGTAATTAGCTCAGCAGAGGCTCAATACATGGCTGCCAGTCAGGCAACATGTGAGGCCATTTGGATGCGGAAGATTCTAGTGGGATTGTTTGGTCAGAGAATGGATCCAACTGTGATCAACTGCGATAATCAGAGTTGTATCAAACTCTTTGAGAATCCAGTTTTTCATGACAGGTCCAAGCACATTGATATCCAGTGTCATCATCTTTGAGACTGTGTGGTCAAGAGGATCATGTTGTTGCTGTATGTTTCGACCGAGGAACATGATGCAGATATTTTGACTAAGGCATTATCAAAATGCAAGTTCGAGTTCCACAGAGACAAGATTGGGGCTATTGATAATCCCTTTCTTGTTGAGAGGGAGTGTTGAAAATAGTGACAAGAAATGCTAAAAATAGAAGTGCTAAAATTAGCACTGCTATAAATAGCATTTCGGGATACATTCCACTTTTAGTTAGTCCCTAAACTAAAATTGTGAATTAAAATTCGAATTTGATCTTAGCAACTGTTTGTAAAATAATTAATTTTTTCATCTTGAGTTAATTAGTTGTAGAAAATCAAACTTGAAGTCTATGTGAAGACATGCAACAGTTTCTCCATTGATTGAGGAAGTTATCCCTTGATTAAAGGAGATCAGGATGAGTTGTACTTTGAGTTGTTATTAGTTAGCTCAGTTAACTGAGTTAAGTCCAGTTAGATTAGTTCAAATAGTTTGTTGAACTAATTGTGAGTTCAGTTAGTTAATGCATGCATGCATGTAACTGCTGCACTTCAGATAACTGAATATTCTCTCATAAATAGCTCATGCATGTCAGTTCAGACAGAGACCCAGTTGAGCTCAAATGATGGGACAATGTACTATCAGTTGTAGGAATATTTCATGGAGCATATCTCTTGCATGTAGAAGGAATTCATTCCTTGGAGATTGCACAGTTACTTTTGGGTTTGGTGAGTGTGTGATGAGGCCAATTCACACAAGTGGTAGCATTGGACCCCAAGGAAAATTGCGCAAGGAAATAGGAGGCTTGGAGGGCTGAGGGAAGGCATATCTTGTGTCTATTCAGTTTGTGAGTGGTATTGTTCAATTTTGTTGAGAGCAGGATAGCTTGTGAGCTGATGCTTTGTGTAATCTAAACATATTTCCACTTGTATGATAATACAAAGATCGGGGTTTTTAGTTGAGGCTTTCCCTATAGTATTCTTCTGTGTTCATGTGTGATTGATTTATCATTCTCAGTTATATGTGTTCTAATTGATCTTTCTCATATTCAATTAAGCTTCCTAAAGTTTGTTGTAGAAGTAGATCTTGTATTTTGCTTTAGTATATTGCATAATTTGTTGATCTACAATGAGAAATTTTACACAAACAATGGGGAATGGATCTGTTAGTGACAACTCTCTTACCTATGGATTGGTAAGGGGGTATGTTACAGAGTGGTATCAGATCCTCCATGTTCAAAAATGGACTAGATGGTCTTTCACCACGAGCTAGTGATGGTAAAAAAAACGACCTAAACAAACAAAGAAAATTAATTATCTAAGTGTTAAAACTCAATTTTCTTTCTTGATTATTGATTGCGGAAGAGAAAGAGAAACCAATATTATGGAAAATTGTCTTAGACTAGAACTATGGTCATTTTGTTTGTTTGATGGTTGTAAATCGTGAATATGTTGATCATTTTGTCACGATTTAGTTGTTAACCTGATTATCGTATTGAAGGGACTAAATGATTGATGCATATGATTTGTAAGTACAAATGAGACACTAATGTGTCTCTTTTATCACAACAAAATTTCCTTGGTAAAATCTTGATCCTAAGTTTGCACTTTTATTTTGAAATATCTAACATTGTGTATGATTAACAACACATCACAAATATCATTAAACAAAATAGTCATAGTGATGAGGAGCAGAATGGTTGAATATAGTTCTGATCAGTCACAACATGGAAGTGATGGCATCAAAGAAAATGATGGAGAGAGATCAGTTGACCAAGGGGGTGCGAATCATTCCCCAGACTAAATGGGCACCTTGAGAAGCTTAAGGGATGACGTGAGAAGCTTTAAGTTTGATAATGAGAGGCTGGTAAGAGCTCAAGAAAGGCAAGAGATGATCAGTGCAGTCATCCTGTAAATTCTCATGGATTGGCACATACAAAGGCACTCTGAGAGGAGGATGAGTCATAGAGATAGGAAAATATTTCAGGAAACTGAAGAAATCATCAATGGAGCAGGCTGTGGTAGGTTAAGGAAAAGGCATAGGCAAGGGAGTGAGGAAATTGTGTGAGGAGGCAAACCTTTGAGCACTCCAACAAGAGGAACTAGTATGCAGGTGCAGTGTTTAAGCAAACCTTTCAATTCAAGGCATCACCATTCTTGCCATCACCATCATGCAGCAAGCGAAGAGACAGAGCACATGCTTGAAGGATTCAAGAAGGAAAACCACCTACATTTGATGGGGATATAAAGAAAGCAGAGGATGCAGAAGCATGGTTATTGGGAATGAAGATATTTTTTAGATTGCATGACTATTCTGAGAATATGAAGGCTAGATTTGCCTCATACAACTTAAAATGGAAAGCTAACATATAGTGGGAAGACTTTAAGAATGCTAGGGTCATTCATGAGAACGAGTGGACCTTGGGAGAGCTTGAGAAGCTCTTTAGAGAGCAATACATGTTTGAGCGATACTATGATAATAAGGAAAAAGAGTTTTATGAACTCAAAATGGGTCAGTTAACTAGTGAAGAGTATGTCACCAAGTTTTTGGAAATGTTGAGGTATGTATTGTATCTCAAGGATGAGAAATTCAAGATTCATAGGTTCACTAGTGGGTTGCCCATGGTATTTATATATAAAATCTGTTGGAACCCAAAACCTTGAAGGATGCTATCAAGAAATTAGAGCACTCCTATGAACAAGCGAAGCGCAGGCCTGAAATCAGGAGTAACTAGTAGGTCAAGGGAAACATTGGACATGATAAGAATTGGTGTAATAGAAACTCGGATAGGAGGGAAGTGAAGCACCCAACTTAGGCACAAAAATTTCAACAAAGACCGAATCTTTCCATTAATAAAAATGTGCAACAACTGACGTCAGCACAACCCAAGCTTGAAGGCCAAGAACCACTCAAGTGTTGGACTTGTGGTGGGGATCATAGGAGGAGAGATTGCCCACATCAACATAATGTTGGACCAACGATTTACAATACTAAAGAGGCAAGTAAAATGGGTGAAGTTACTCAGAGTACATCAAAGATCTATGCAGTGTTAGAAAATCACGAAGAAGATCACCAGGCATCCACCATTGAGATGGAAGGTAAGATACAATAACAAGTCATTTCTATTTTGATTGATCCAAGTTCTAATCATAGCTACATCAACCCAGAACTTGTTGAGAAGTTTAGATTGGGAGAGGAATTGCATCACTAACCTTGGTCGGTTCAACTGGCAACGGGAACAAGGAGAAGAATCGACCATTGGGTATAGTCATGTGTAATTGAGCTCAGTGGCATGCCCATAACAACCCACTTGAATGTGTTTCCATTGGGTGGTATGTCATATTATTAGGCATGGATTGGTTGTAATCATACCAGACCAAGGCAGATTGCTATGTGAAAGCAATGGAATGCTTGGATGAGCAAGGAATGAAGAGAATATTGTAAGGCAAGAAGAAGCCCATATCAGTAAGGTTTATCATTGCTATTCAAGACAAACACAACAACATAAAAATATGCATGTTGTTTGTAGTGCAAGCTTCCAAGAATGAGGAAGTTGACATAGAAACAAAAGATAAGGGAACTGAATTGCTTCAAAAGTACTTTGTTTTGCAACAGTTTGTAGATGTTTTTCCACTGAAGGTCCTTAGATTATCTCCTCATAGAGAGAGATATTTCTCTATCGAGTTGGTACCAAGATAAACACCAACTTCCAAGGCTCCATATAGAATGAGCACCCCAGAGTTGGTTGCGCTAAAATTGCAACTCAAAGAAATGCTTGACAAGGGCTACGTAAGGCCAAGTGTGCCTCCTTGGGGAGCACCAATATTATTCGTAAAGAAAAAAGATGGAACCCTTAGATTGTGCATTGATTATAGATAACTAAATAAGGTGACCATCAAGAATAGGTACCCATTACTAAGGATTGATGATCTCTTTTACAAGTTAAGAGGAGCAACAATTTTATCCAAAATTGACTTGAGGTCAGGTTACCACCGATTGAGAATCAAGGAAGAATATATTCATAAAACTACTTTTAGGACAAGATAGGGACACTGTGAATTCATAATGGTACCCTTTAGGTTTAAAAATGTCCTGTCCATGTTCATGTGCTTGATGAACCAAGTATTGCGCCCTTTCTTGGACAAGTTTGTCATAGTGTTTGTTGATGACATATTAGTTTACTCAAAAACAAAAGAAGAACATGAAAAACATTTGGCTGCAATGCTATAAATGTTGAGAGAACATATGCTCTATGTGAAGCTCAGCAAGTGTGACTTCTTCTTGTCATAAATACAGTACCTAGGGAGCATCATCTCCGAGGAAGGCGTATTAGTTGACCCTAAAAAGCTCAAAGCCATAAAGGAGTGGCCGACTCCAAAAAGCATAGATGAGGATAGATAATTCATGAGGTTGGAAGGATACTACATGATATTTATTTGGAATTTCTCAAAAACCAATCATCCCATTACATCCTTACAGAAAAAAGGGATAAAAGATTCAAGTGGACTACACAATGTGCAGAAATATTTGAGTAGTTAAAATGGTTGCTCATCAACACGCTAGTGTTGAGAATTGTAGATCCTAACAAGGAATTTGTGGTGTGTACGGATTCATGCAAAGAGGGTCTCCGTGGAGTCTAATGCAAGAAGGGAAATTAGTGTTCTATGAGTCCAAAAAGTTGAATAAGCATGAGGAAATTAAGCGACACATGATCTAGAATTGGTTGTTATCATTCATGCCTTAAAAAATTCAAGGCACTGCCTTCTGGGCAGGAAGTTTACGCTCATGTCAGACCATAGTGGACTCAGATATTTATTTGGACAATTGAATTTGAATGTTAGGCAAGAAAGATGGTTTTCCACTCTCAGCAATTTTGACTTTGAAATTAAGTACATCAAAGGTAAGGAAAACAAGGTAGTTGATGCCTTGAGCATAATAGTCTAAGTGAATTACTTGGCATCCTTAAGTCTATATGTAATGGATATGGAGGTAAAAATAAAAAACGTGGGGCAATTGGATGAAAGATACTAGCAAATGAAAGGAAGTTTGCAACAAAGCAGTGAGGGTGAAGGATATCCTCTCACTCAAGACGGCTTAGTCAGGTTCAAAGGCAGAATTTATGTGCCTAATAGTGATGAAATAAAAAGGCTAATAATGAAAGAGTTCCATGTTAAGCCTTACTTAGGCCACCCTAGGTATCAAAAGACCCTCACGGCCATTAAAAGGTACTATCACTAGCTAAATCTAAAGAAAGAAGTTTCACATTTCATAGCAAGATGCATAGAATTCTAGCAGGTAAAAGACGAATGAAAACATCTAGAAGGATTTTTCCATCCTATCCCTATTCTGGAATGGAAGTCGAATGTCATTTCTTTGGATTTCATTAGAGGATTTCCTAAGACATCTAGGAAACATGATGCAATAATGGTAGTGGTGGATAAACTTAGCAAGGTAGCTCACTTTGTGGTAGGAAAATCCACCAATTCTGCTAGTGACATAACACAAACATTCATAAAGGAGATCATGAGGATACATGGAATTCCCAAGAAGATTGTGTGAGAGAGAGATGCTATATTTAGTTCCCGGTTTTGGAAGGATTTTTTTTGCAGGATTGGGAATAAAAATAGCATTTAGCACAACCTACCATAAATAAACTAATGGAAAAAATAAGAGGATCAATAGAATCCTTGAGGATATGTTAAGGATGTATGTGATGCATCAACCCAAGAGGTGGGAAGAGTATCTTTCACTTTTTGGATTTTTCATACAATAATGGATGCCAAGAGTCCATAAATATGAGCCATTTTGAGGAATTCTATGGCAGAAACTATAATACTCCTATTAGTTGGAGCGATCAATTTAACAGATTTTAGGTAGGACTTGATATGCTTAAGGATATGGAACAACACTTTCAGATCGTAAGGCAACATTTGAAATTGGCACAGGATAGACAAAAAAATATGTGCAGATAAGCATAGGGTGCACAAAGAGTTCCAAGCGGGGGAACACATGTACCTGATAATTGGACCCAAGAAAAGTTCCCTAATGACGGGGACATGTGCCAAATTGGCACCACTATATTGTGGACCATTTTAAATTCTTGAGAGGATTGGACTAGTATATTATAGACTAGATTTACCTCCATTAGTTAGAGTTCATGATGTTTTCCATGTTTCCTTGCTTAAAAGATATGTATGTGATTTTAATCATGTGATTGATTGGTCTGTGCTACAGGTGGAACTAGAATGAGAGTTCCAACTAGAGTCAATGTGCATTCTAGACTGAAGGAGTCTCATGCTCTAGAATCGAGGCATAGAGCAAATCAAGGTGCAATGGAAGCACTTTGGACCAGAATAGGCCACATGGGAGATGGTTGATGCCATGAAAGTTGATTATCCTTTCTTATTTGATGGTTAAATAAAGTGTGCATAATTGTAAAAATTGCATAGAGTTGTGTGTATAAAGCTCCATGAAGCAATATGTGTCTTATTTTAATGTTGGCATTGTGTATGTGTAAAGGAACACTGGGGACAACATTGTCTCAAGGGGGAGGGGCCTCTGACAACCCCATCCAAGATTCTCATATCAGCCACAATGTAAATATGATGTAGATGTTATGCAATGTTTGAAATCAAAGAGAAAGGGGATTGAGTCTAAGGGACACGGGGTGGATAATTGCTTCTTGGGATATTGTGGTTTCTTATGCCAATAAGAAACTTGGTTGGACAAGGTAGTAATTGATGGATGGCTAGTGTAAGGAGTTAATGAACTAGCTCCTGAAATTAAATGGGCTGAAGGAAAGTACTCAGACCCATGCTTGTTTGAGAAAACACAACAAGCAAGGAGGATAGATATTTAGAAAGAGTTGCAAACAATAATAAGGCATCAGTGAATAACGATGGCAAAACCACAGGCCAAGCGGGGGTGTTGGCCGGATAAATTGTTCTTGCGGACAAGACTGATCTCCCTAGTATCAACTGATATCTAGCAACAAGCAAGACAAGAAAATCTATCTTTCCCTAAACATATTGTGATTCATTAATAAAAACTAAAGAGGTGTTTTAGACCCTACCTTAAGTCCAACGCTAGTTTGTGGTAGCCACGCTCCAATAGCTCCGAAAGAGTTTCCTTTTAAGAACCTGCAATCACAAACAAGCACACATCAAATAACACCTGCATAGCTAATATAATAAATCATGTTCATCATGGTGATCAAGGAATCCATGAAATAAACCATAAGGCACAGCTTATTGAGAAAAATAAACTTGATTGTATTGACTTTGAAATAGAAGAACTTTACAACCTTTGGTGCCTTGATGCTGTACAAGCTCTTCCCAGGTTCCATATAGGATTCTCCTCTACTTTAACAAGCCTCACTCTCTTCCAAATGAGATCAAAGGTATGTAATCTCTCCTCTCAAAAGCTCAATTAGGAAGACTAAGTTCTAACAGCATTTACCCTAAAAAAATATTCAGCTTTCAACCTCCTCAGTAACCAGTCCAATGCTTCATTTTATAGTGCAAAGGAAGGAGGTTACAGGTCCACCATTGAAGGGATAGAGTCCTCCTTCAAGGGGATAAGCTCCTCACATCATGGGGTTAGCTCCTAAAGGTATGGGATGCATGAACCCTTAAGGAGCAAACTTGCCACCGCAAGATTCCCTCTAGAAGCTTCCAGAAATGACTCAAAGTGAGTTTTTAAGAATGTACTTGTGCCTTTTTAACTTTTACAGGGGTTCACACCCTATAAGAGAGAGACATAGCGGTCAGGTGCACAGGGGACATGACCAATAGGTGCGGTACCATAGGTAATGCTAAGAGAAAGTGTGGAACTAGAGTTTTAATGATTTTTAAGGTCTTTCTCTCATTTTCAAGGCTTGATATGAAGAACTGAGGCTTAAGACTTGCAAAGGAGGTAAGTATGAGTGGTTATAGACTCACACGGATTGCAGAAAGTCATGGTGACAATTTTTGTGCAACAAATTGCCCCCTAAAGTGCGAAGTCTGTAATAGATGAGGATGGTTTTTTTCATCTAATAAGAGTGAAGTACTTTATCATTTCAAGGATCTTCCTGTGGATACCTCAGTCGGAACCTGTAAAAACATTCAATGCAATATTATATATATATATATATATATATATATATATATATATATATATATATATTATATATATATATATATATATTATATATATATATATATATATATATATCTATCTATGAACATATCATCGCTGAGGTAGGAATTCCCATACTCAGATCAAAACTGACTAGAAAACTATCTAAACTGCTCTGATACAAGAATGATTTCGTAATACATCACAAGTATAGACATATGTAGACATAGAATGGATGCAACCATTTGTTTATGAATAGTCCACTGTATAATGAATAACAAAACTCCTCGCAGCCTGGATGGTGGAAACTAGATCCAGGGTCTTGATTTCTGCTTCTCGAACTAGTATGATTCTATCCATGTGAATGAATGTGTCAAAGTCGAACATGGTAGAAACCACTTGATTACCAGTCAATGATGTAAACTGTTAAAAAGTGTGAGAGGAACCACCAGTAATGTCAATGGCTCTCAAAGTACTCAGTACAATCTATGAAATGTGAATGAATGAGTCGATGTCGAACACGTCACAGAATCCTTTGATCGAAGGTCAATGATGCAACCTGTCGTCAAAGGTGAGAAACCTGCCATTGAGGCATGCAGATTCCAAGGTACTGACGATTTCTAGATCATATTTCTAGGTAATGAGTTGGAGTCGATAGAAAGCGATCTGTTGTAGGCAGGCCCACAACACGAAATCATAGATCAAGTTTTGAAGAAATGTATTTGGCAAGGACTAACTCAGGGATGGTCAAGATGGATGACAGATATTTTTGCAAATGAATGGTTTATTTGAATTGACCTCTTGAACACATAACGACACTGCAGATGGTTTGGTGACAATTGACCCAAAGCTAATACCCAGAAACCCGCTGAAGACTTTCAATATGGTTTGATTAACTGTTTGGCAAAGGTTTTCCCAACCCAGGTGAACAAAAAGTGTCATGTTCAAGAGTGGTTAACTGCTTTTCTAAACACAAAGTATAACAAACAGGTTCATTTTTCTCTCTTTTCCCCCACCATTTTTGGCAAGTACCTCTTTACTTTTGACAAGCTTGAGGAGGATAACATTTACTTGATTATAAGGTCATCCTTCGGATGAGTCCAACTTAGTTTAAAATTCAAACCCTAAGAAGGAGTGGTCCGTTCCTGTTTGAAATTGAACAGGTCCTTTACTGTGAAATTGTAACGAGTCCGGTATAGGAGAAACTCAATGTTTTTCAATTTTAGGGAGTCAGAAGAAAAACTTAAGAAAACTCCATGGTTGTCCTTTTTCATAAATTTATGTCCCCCCAGCCCGAAAAAGTATAAAATAATACTTGAGAGAACTGCTTGATCATTACGATCAAGGAGTACTTTTCATAATTAGTGCCTTCAATCTGAAAAATTAAAAAAGCGATAAAAAACACGTCGTTTTATTACCAATATTGAACTTGAAATGACAAAAGTCCGGCAATCTTTTCATGTTTATATGGTCAAAAAAGAGCTGTAAGTGGACCGTCCTTTTAATTCCGTTTTAACGAGTTTAAAAAGAAAAACTCGACAATCTTTTCATATTTTACGAGTCAGAAAAGAGCTTAAAGAGGACTCCTATGTTTTTGTTCTTTGTTGAAAATGATCAATTCTCTCTGAAAATCCAGTATTCTACACAAAAACTCAAATCATTACTCATATCTGTTTAAAATTAATAAAAATGCATCAAAAGTGACCATTTTAAAGTGAAAAATAAACAAATTAAAAATTCATTTATTCAAAAAAGCTTATAAAAAGGGATTTTGTAAATTCATTTTTACTGTTTGACTTCAGAGTGAAAAGTAAGAGCTTTTGGTAAGAAACTTCCTGTGAAGATTTCAGAAAATCCGATCGTTGGAATCGAGAACCGTCCGCTCCAGGTAATCCACATCATCCCTGTCTTGCATTTCAACCATTTAATTTTCATTTTAGGGCTTTTAAAATTGATTTTTTAGGGAAATTTTGGTTAAAAAATTGCTTGCAGTGGTTGCGCAGGTGCACCATGTGGACCCTGCGAACCTCGACTTTTTTGTACAAAAGAAAAAGTCGAGGTCCCGCACCTGCTCTTAAGGACAAGTGTGAACCTACGCACTGTCCCTAACTAGCCGGTGTGGACCCCGCAAAACAAGTTTTGAAACCATATCTTTTTTCATTTCCTCCCAAATATTTTGAAATAACAATGTTCTAATCCGCCTTTTTTGCAATGCAGATACACAAAATGCTTGTTTGGCAAGAACGAGAACACGAAGATGTGGATCAAGCTACATTAATTCATCCTCCTTCAATACAGGCATTAAGAGCATGCAGTTTATTGAAATTCTGGGCCATACTTGGCATGAGGGCTCATGTAGACTTTCTGCAATGGCTGGTAGACAGGTGGAGCACACAGGACCAATGTTTCATAATTGGTGGCCACTGGCTCGAAATTGAGCCAGAGGACATTTATTTATTTACTGGTTTGCCCAAGAAAGGTGAAAGATTATCTCTATTCGGGACTAGGCCAGGTGGCTAGTCTGTCACTAGTCTCCGACTAGAGTTTTGTAATGTCCAAACTGCGAACAAATGTATAGATATTAAGACTATCTCCCATCCTAAACTTAAAGTGATCGCATTTACTGTAACCATACTATGTGGGAGTGCAACATTGCATCTAGATACCGAATCCCAAATGCACATGGCAGTAGACTGCTTCCGAGGCACCATCTTCAACTAGTGCAAAGCTGTGTTGGCGAATGTGAAAGGCCAACTGACTAGGGAAAAGAACAGACAACTAAAGAACTTTGGATATGGTTTCTTAGTTGTGAGCTTTGGCCTAGAGAGGGTCCTTATGTTGGTCCCACAACATCTTTCTGTTGAGGCTGGACTTCCCCAAGATCCTAGGATTATGCGCTAGGTTACAGTCATGGCCCGTCATCCTGAGGAGGGCACTGAGGTTGTTCGATTCCCACCTAAGTATTTTTGTTGGTTGGAGAACCAAATTTTCATGATTTAGTACTTTCCATATGCTGGGATGGATTATCGTGGTGATCCAGACATGGCTCTTCCACCAGGAGAGCAATGGGATGATTCAGGTAAAATCACTTTCAATCTGCATTTAATTTTTTTTATTTTTTTTAATCATCCAAAAATGATAGTAAAAAGTTTTAAATGCAAATGTGGGTCCACGACAACCAACCGCTCTCCAGCCCTATGAGCGAAGACACCTTGCTGCCGCGGCACCAGCCCCACAGGACCAATCAGCAGAGACCTTGACCGAATTGGAGCATCATCTAGAACGTTTGACAATAGATATCCGAGAGACTAGTATAGATGATATTCCTCTTAGGCTACAGCACTATGTGATTGGGGTCCTAGGACCTTTTAGGAGGTTCCTTTGTAGAGTGGCTCGAGCAGTGGTTTCTTATCATGATCATCATCAAGGATAGGATGATTGCATTTGTAGACTCATATGACATTTTATATCTTTTTGTGCTATCATTTTTGTCGATCATAAGGTGTTTTTCAACCTATGATCAAAGACGATGTATATTTGACACACTTCTACGCTATGATATATCACTATTACTGGCTATCTTGTATAACATGTTTATGGAATGTTTTTAAATTTACTATCTTGATTATTGCAAATGTCTATTTAACATTTGAGAAGCAACTGCATCTGCTAACGTATTTAAATATCTTGGAAGATGTTGATATTCAATGTAGTCAAATTCACGTTCCAAGAGACGAACTCTCAAAAATTATCTTAATAACACCGGATTTCTAATGGCATAAACCCTGTTAAGCTGTAATACAACGAGTTCAGAATCTAACCTAACAATCAAACTCCGAATCCCAAATGAGATGGATTCAGATAATAACTCAATCACTGCACTATACTCTGCAATGTTATTTGTTGTTTGACCGAGGTTTACCCCATGCATAGATACTAACTCGTCAGAGGGTGAATAGATAACCCAAACTGCGGAAGAAATATGCCGTGTACTACGACAAGCACCATCAGCAAAACCAATATATGTTTGAGAAGACGCCGACATCTGCAATATCAAGAGTAAAATCAAGATAAGCAGTAAGAATGATAAAACACTCTCTAAACTAGGGACACTTTCTAATATAAAACACACCAACTAGAAAGAAACTAAAAAAAAATCTCCACACCAAATGTTAAGCATAATATCTTTTCGGATAAAGCCCATTTCTGGGTCTACCTAAAGAGACACCATCAAAATCTACTAATTCATAGGCCCCTTTGGCCAGCTTACGCTTAACAATAGAAGGACCATGCCACATGGGTAAGAATTTTCCAGCCCCTAGCTTATCGTTTGCTTGATCGTATAGTAAAACTAGATCCCCTTCCGAAAAATTACGAGGTGTAACATTTCGATCGTACTGAGCTTTTATCCATTTTGCATGAGTCTCGATTGCTAATGTAGCATTACGTCAATTCTCGTCTAGCTAAGCTAAGTACAACAAACGTTTCTCCTCCTCAGAAGTGGCTGGGAGTAATTCTATGGCTATTTGCAATGACGGAATTTCACATTCAATGGGTAACACTGCTTCCAACCCGTAAACAAGCTGAAAAGGAGTGAAAACAGTTCATGTTTTGACTGAGGTTCGGTATGTCCAAAGCGCTGAAAATAACATGTTATGCCAATTCGACCGATGAATACCAATGATTCGTTGGATCATAGTGACTAGAATTTTATTGATTGCCTCAACTAGACCATTAGCCTGTGGGTAATATGGAGTAGAACTATTGTGACGCAAGCCAAGTTGATTTGTTAGTTCAATCATCATGATGTTTCGAAAATGATTTCCATGATCAGTAATAATTTCTTGAGGAACACCGAATCTAGCAATTATATGATTGAAAACGAAAATTGCAGTAGTTTTTCCATCTACTGAAAATGTAGGCATTGCCTCGGCCCACTTGGTAAAATAATCTACCGCAAGGATGATATACGCATGCTCCCCGCTCGAGTGAGGGTTACATGTAATAAAGTCGATACCCCACTTTGCAAAAGGATTGACGACAATTATAGGTTGGAGAGGAGCAGGTGGAGCACGCATCTTTCGATAAAAAATTTGGCAATTGTGGTATTTCCGGACTGCATTGATACAATCTTTAAATAAGGATGGCCAGAAATAACTAGCGCGCAATATTTTTTGGGCTGTGGCATACCCAGACATATGACCGCCACACACTCCAGAGTGATAGTCATTCAGAACCTTTTCAGCTTCTTCATGAGTTAGACAACGGTGGAAAACAGAATCCACTCCACGACGATAGAGTGTATCTCCAATAATATTGTACTGTTGGGATTGGAAACGTATTTTCCTTCGCTGAGATCGTGAGATTTCAGGTCGAAAAGATTGGGTTTGGACATGGATAATTATATCTCCATACCATGGATCAAGAGTATTAATAAGGAACAAGGATTCATTTGCAATGGGTTCTTCTGCCACAGTTTTAGTATCAGTACGCGGGAAATCACACGTTAGTTCCGCGAAAACCAAAGATTTCTTTGCCTTGGATTTTTCAAATTCCAAGTCAAATTCCTGCAAGATAACTATACATTTGGAATACTTGCCCCCTAGAAATTGTTTAGTCAAAATATATGTCATAGGGTTACAGTAAAAAATTACCGTGGTTTTGCGTAATAAGATGTAGTGAAGAAACCTTTGGACAGCTTGAACAGCTGCCAAGGCCAATTTCTCCACATGTGAATATTTAAGCTTAGTCAGATTCAGAGTTCGACTAAGATAGTAAGTCACATTTTCATTGTTGAATTCATCTTCCTGAACTAAAACCATCCCAATGGTGGAATGAGAAGCGACGAGGTACAAAAAGTAGTCTTGGTTGTAGTTGGGAGGATGCAATAACGGTGCATGGGTTAACGCGTGTTTAAGTGCATCAAAAGATTTGTTAGCTATCTCATCCCAAAAGAATGGAGTGTTCTGTTTCAACAACTTGGTAAAACCTTTCGTTATCTCGGTGTAGTTAGGAATGAATTGACGCAAAAAGTTTGCTTTCCCTTGCAAACTTTGGAGTTGGCGAATAGTGGAAGGCGGAGGTAATTTAACAATAGCTTCAACCTTAGAGGGATCGACATGAATGTCGACTTTTGAGACAAAAAACACCAGTAAATGACCTGTTTCTATACAGAAAATACATTTGTGTGGTTCAGCCTAATTCGATAATGCCTACATCTCATAAAGATTGCTCGTAAATGAGTGAGATGATCGGCTCTACGTAATGAATGAGCAGGTAAATCATCGAGATAAGGCTGCACAATGTGCTTGATGTCATGAAATGCGTAAGACATAGCCCTTTGAAAAGTTGCTCCGGCGTTCTTTAATCCAAAAGGTAATTTGCAATAAGCAAATGTCCCTCATGGACAAATGAAAGCCATTTTAGGTTGATCAACAGGGAGTATGCTAATTTGATTGTAACCAGAAAAACCATCCATAAAGGAGAATATTTCACTGCCGGCACAATCATCAATAATTTGATTGATATAGGGGGTTGGATAATTGTCTTTAGGACAAGCTTGATTAATATCCCTATAATAAATACATATTCTTATCGTTCCTTGCTTTTTGTTAACAGGAACAATATTCGATACCCAATCCGTTAAGGGAATTGGATAAATGAAACTTGCTCAAAGTAATTTCTCAACTTCAGCTTTAATAGCATTAACTTTTCTTGGATGTATCTGACGCAAACGTTGCCGGACAAGTTTAGCATCCGGGTAAGTTTTAATTTCATGGACAATAATTGATGGATCGATTCCTGGCATTTCTTCAAATGACCAGGCAAACACGTCGCGAAATTCTTGAAATAGGGCTTTATAATTTTGGATTTCCTCGTCCGTACAAGAAGCACCTATATGAATGTTTTCAATAATTCTAGGTTTCACTGAAATGTAAATAGGAATCGTTCGAGAAATATTTCCCAAATTCAACTCAGAATCAGGATGTTGCAGTGGATTTTGTGGTTCCTTGACATAATCAGTGGTAAAAATAGATGAGAAATCATTTTCAAAATGATCAAGCTCAGGTAAAAACAAAGATCCGTGATGAAGATCTTCCCATGGTAAATCATCAACGGACAAAAGTTCACGAATTTGCCCATCAGTATGAACAGGTTCAGAAAGAGTTGTTGAATCTAAGGTTGAGATTGAAAGTGACTCCCCATGGACCACGTTCATTAGATCAATTTTGGTTGAACTAGTGTTGGAAAATGACTGTACTGCCTGATATGCAAGTTCAAAGGGACTCAAAGGCATTGCATCACCAAATGGGTCCACCTTAGAATCGGAAGGTATGATCCAAGGATAATCAAGAACAATAGTGTCTGATGAAATCATATGAATGGTTGCAAAAGAAGGCGATCTGTTAGGAGGAGGAAATGAAAAATTTCCTAGTAAACTAGAATCTTTAACCAAACCTACCCCAACATCCTTATAAGGGATAGCCATTTTACATGATAAGTCATCACATGATTCGACGGATCCTCTCCTGGTTTACCCTCAAACTTCATAATGTCACTGGGCAGCTTATTAGGCATTGGCGGCCAATACGGAAGATAATAAATTGGATCGTTCGTAAGGCGCGACAAATCAGGTAAATCCAAAGTTGCAATAAACGGTAACTGACGATTAGGGTCTCGAAAACCTTGGGTCACAAGACCAGCTCCAGGAGGAGGATATCTAGGATAGCCTGGAATTGGATTTGCATTAGGAATATTGTATCCTCCTGGAAAACTAGGATTAACCGAACCAAACTGGGGTTGTTGAGGTTGAGGTTGCTAATAAGTATACCCAGGGTATGGTTGATACTGATAAACTATGTTTTGCATAGCAAGACCGTATTGATACTGTCCCTGGTATGGTTGATAAGTGAATTGTGGTTGACTTGTGACAACCATACTTGGACCAGGTTGTCCTACAGGCATCTAAACCGAAGTTTGAATTGTAGGTCCAGATTGTGGTAAAGAGGTCTGAGGAGTTGATGCAGGAACAGTAGAAACTGGAGCTGCCGATACTCCAGAAATAGGTGGAGTAGATTGAACAGAAGCTGCAATAGTTGCAAAAGTCGTTTGAGGTGGAGTTCGAGGCGAACTAGGCCCAGACTGATGAACTACACCAGGTGCAGAAGTTTGAATAGTAGACTGGACAGGTTGCTGGGTTGGACTAGAAACCAAAGGCTGTCTAGTTTGAGATGACAACTGCACATTGGGTTGCAAAGTCTGTTGAGATGAATCCCACACCACGTTCATTCTGGGGTATGGACCCATAAAAGGTTGAGCATATTGAGGACCATAACTAAGTTGAGTGTAGGACTGATAATTGAAAAGTACATTTCCAGCTCCTTGAACAAATGGTTGACCAGAAGGTGGTTGGAAACCTTGAGATGGGTACTGACCTTGAGGTTGATAACCTTGAGGCACATACTAAAACTGGGGTTAACCTTGAGGTATATATTTATACTGGGGTTGACCTTGAGGTATATACTAAGTCTGGGGTTGACGTTGAGGTATGTACTGTCCTTGAGGTTGCCCCACAGGCGGTATTTGACTACCTTGAGGTTGCCCCCCAGGCGGTATTTGACTACCTTGAGGTTGCCCCCAGGTAGTAATTGAGCACCTTGAGGTGGCCCCCCCAGGCGATAACTGACTACCTTGAGGTTGCCCTCCAGGTTGTAACTGACTACCTTGAGGTTTCCCTCCAGGTAGTAACTGACTACCTTGAGGTTGCGGATTTGGAATAGCACTAGACATCATAAGAATTTCTTCTACACTCAATGACAGAGTTCCATTATGACCAGTTGACATCCCATGTTCAATGGGTTGAGGAGATGCTCCTGAAAAAAGTACCAGAGATCTACTGATACCCACAAGGAACAGAAGGACTGCCATACAAAAATGCTTCCGGTGATTGAGAAAACATGGATGACCGTTTTGACATATTCAAAGGAGGATAATAACCTCTGGGCATAGGATGAAAAGGAATACGAGGTGGTGAAGAAGCAAGAACCAAATTTTCTAAAAAGTTCGTCAATGATACGTACCAAGCATCACTTCTAAAAGGACTGTAGAAGATTGATTCACGCTCCCTAAGTTCTAAAGTTGGTTGATTTTCAGGGAGAGTTATATCTTCGTCCGAACTAACAAGTTCTTCAATAGAAATGAGTCCAAAAGGAAGATTTTGGGTAATGACACTTTCTACCCTGGGTGAACCAGGACCACTAGAAGTTGGAGAAGCAAATCCTGAGGATGGAGTAGCAGTAGGTTCAGTTTCAGGTTCAGAAATTTCAGGTTCCTCAACTAATTCACTAGTAGGAGAAATACTACCAGTAACTTCGGAAAATGAAATTGGTTCAGAAATATAATTTGTTGCTGGGACTTGATAATCAGGGTGAATAATTAAAGATGATTCTCTGGCCTCTGCTAACCCAACTCTACTTCCACTAGGTGTGACAAGAGCTCTTAGCCCTTCAAGCTGACTTGGTGTATATTCGGGAGGCTGCCCCCGAAGTCTACAGGATTGTTTCGGTAATTCAACCACGATTAAATATTTAATCACTTCACATGCAAACAAAGAAAAATTCAATAAAACCACCTAAAGTCTCTAAAGAACCAAACAATTGAATCACACGCCTAACAATCTAAGGTTCAAACCACACATAAACAGTAAATTTCCGTACCGAAAACACTAGTTGGTGATGAAATCCAATGTCGCAAAATTCAATACAAAAATGGCGGTTGAAACAGTTACCCTGAAAACTTGCTTAATGAAACAGACTGGCACAAGTTTCTTCACAAAACCGTCTCGAGTGAAGAGAAACCCCCAGAGAGTCCAAGTGAGTCTAGTCGACGTCTGCTCCAGGTACAGTGAGACCCGTCCTTCACTGTCACCTTAGGAAAGAATCTTAAGATTATGGTCACTAAGGTTACCTACAGTAACAAATACAACTGGGGGAATAGTTTACGATCCGATCTACGCGCAAGGGCAGAGTAGCAAAGCTCAATCCCCTTGAAGGCTTCTCAACATGATCAATCCGAGATTTACCAACAAGTGACCCCAGGCTCCTCGACAATGGTTAATCTGAGGTTTACCGTTTTTAATACGTGCAAATCTACTATCTTTCCCAATGAGACAAACTTGATTATTTCAAAGGTTCGGACATGATCTCGTGATTGACTCCTTTAAGAGGAGCTTCCCAGATTATATCAATTACAATTGGATTTATTTCCTACCGCAAGATATAGCTACTTGTTTTTTTAACTATCTTGG